>JAVFBW010193114.1:0-10217 GCA_034783835.1 Mopalia ciliata
TTGTGTCTGTCGTCATATAAGTGAAATACCCTTGAGTACGACGTTAAACACCAATCAAACAAACAAACAAACAATCATGTGTTGCTAGTGACAACTTGGATTGTTTTGTTAACCCATTGGGCTGGCACGCCATCATATGAGTGAATAAGCTTAAGTATTGCTTTAAACCCCAATCTAACAAACAAACATTATGAACATTACAATAGTCTTTATGGATGATAACTCCTACATATGTTTGTTAATAGATTGTTTTAATCCCATTCTAAACAATCGCTTGATAATAACTTCAAATGGCTTTCCGAATCTGAATGCATTGCTGTGTTTTTAAATATTTACTTTCCTTTCCCTGGTTAGCATTCGTTATGAAAGTCTAATTTTGTTCCCAAATTGCCTTGCTTCTATTACCTTCCTATTGCTTTCTATTTTTTTAATTCTTATTCTATTCAATTATATTATATTTCACAAGCCAAAAACAAATTATTCAAAAGTTTGCATTCCATTTCTTTGTATCTGAAGCTTCAATCAGAGTTTAATCTAAAATTTAACCAAAGTTTGGATGAAATTTTAGTTAATAACAGAATTTATATAACATATGTTGTTTTTAAAGGGTTTGTGCAACCTTCTTTGATCAGTTACTGGTATTAAATTTTTTAGTGACTTCTTTAAAACAAAGTAATGATAAATGTATAAATCGTAATTTCATTTTTTTTTTTTGACTGATGGGATTGATTAAACTGTTGTTATTTTGTGTCTGACTAATAACTAATGTTAATGTTATATTTGTCTGCTAGCTTCAAGTCGCGGTGTCCCGTCTTCAGATCGGAGTCCTAACCCTAACAATCCCAGCGAATACTGTTCCACCATCCCACCTCACCAACAGGTGAACGCTAACTCCCCTGCACCCACAGTACTTGTTCCTGTCGGAGTTCTCAAACGAGAGGGTATGCCCCATGCTTTTTATTATCATCTAAACTTGCCTTCTACTTATTATCTACAAACTTGTGACATAATTTACACCAAATTCTCTATGAATTACTTAGATATTCAATCAAATGAATGAATAACTTGATAACTATGGTTTTTTTCTCATCTTGAGCTGATACCATATTTTTTTTTATATTTCAACTGGGCTCCTGGCTAAGGACAGTTTGTTTGAAGAGTAGCAAGACTGTCTTTAATGAGCAGTGAAGAAAGATTAAGTTTCTAACTTTATCAAAACATTTTACATTTTATGGTTGTGTTAGTGTCCATTATCATTGGAATACACTGCCGTCATATAAGGGAAACCCTAGAGCATGGCGTAAAACACCAATCAAACAATCAATCAATCAAAATCTCAATCTGTACAAGAATATCCCATGGTTGACAATCTTACTTGACCACTTCTTAACAGGACTTCTTCTTACTTCCCAATTCACGGATTCGAGTCCGCCATTCGACCATCAGGTATATGAGCGAGTCACATGTTGTGGCTCTGGCAATCACATGGGTGGTTTTTATGAGGTTTCTTCTCAGTTTTCCACTGTAATAAGGCTGTGTACAGTGTGAAGTGGACATTCTGTCGTCATATAAGTGAAATACCCTTGAGTATGACCAATCAAACAAACAAACAAACACTTCCCACTTTCCTCATAAAGCTAGACATACTTCAAGATGATCAAGCCTAAATTATGTTGTTACAGTTATTGAATTTGTATAATCCACAGGCAGTCACAGGCGAGGAGAGCCCAAACAAGTGATGTTTTCTGACGGTATTCGACCCGGAGGTGACCTTACAGAGATTGATGGTGTCTCAGAGACACGACTTCCTGTTCGTTCTGGAAGGAAAGTTCACAAGGTTGAAAGATCCTCTGCATCAGGTCAGACTATAGTTTGAATATCAACTTAATGTTAATTGGATATTAAGATTACATTATATAAAAATTTTATGGGGACTTTGACAGTGGCCACCCAATAAGCAAGTTAATTAGTTAATATAAGTAATTTATTATTTTTTTTAAATTTTCTTCCATACTGTGTTTCTACTAATTTTAAGACACTTTGTAATAAAGTATAAAGCAATAACCAATTTAAAGAAAACTCTTTCAGTTAACAGACTCAAATTTAAGTTTCATTGATTTGTCAATTCCTTTTCAAGTTATTTGTAAAAATCAGCAAAATAAGATTACAGTTGGATTTTTTTTATATAGTATTTTGTAATATTTAAGGATATTTCTTAATTGATAAATACAGCTAAAAAAAATCCCCCCCATCCAGTCATATCTCTAGATCCCATTCTACTCATATCTATTACTGTCAGAAGGTCATGGATCCAAGTCAAGCATGAAACAGGTCAAGGTCACGGAATCCTCTAGGTGGACTTCCCTCATCCCCGCTGTGGGACTTCCCCCGCTTGTTTCCCCGATCTCTAACACCCAAGGTAAAGCTTCCCCCGTCTCCTATACCTCTGAATGAACTCTTACCTCTGTATGAAAGGTCTGTATGAAAGGTCTGTAAGAAACGGTTTTAGTCTTACCAAAGTTTCAATCCTCTGGCTAAGATCAATCTGATCTGAAACCAGTCACACTGATTTTACCGCACGCTGAAGGACCAGTTTGGCAGCTGAGCAGACCCATCACATTTGCTGGTTAATTTAGTGTGGTTATTTACTGCTGGAATACATTGTATACCAATGTCATATAAATCATTCATATCTCAGTTCTTTGTACTTAAAATTTAATAAAGTAGGAAGTATATGTACCTCCAGGCTTGTTGCTGAACATGTCCATGTTTGACCAGAATCTCTCTCCACTAATGGCAGAAGGTGGGAGAGACCTTCCTGTTGAGCAGGGAACTCAGTGATCAAACACTCCTTACCGAGGACTGTCTGCTGTCATTCAGTGGTTGTCCTGTCAGATCACTGGACTTCCTTTGCCCTATCACTTGCAGGTCATTCAGGTTACCTAAAGTATGTGTCGGACTCAAACTGGGTGACTCCATCCATTGCTTTGCTGGTTGTGGAAGAGGTTACTTCCTGGTTTCCCAGCATGATAAAGTAGTATTGAACTATCTGTCCTCAATTTAAGCGAAATTTCCTAGAGTACGATGTTAAACCCCACCAACCAAACAAACCGTTTTACAATGTTTGAAACCATTGCTGTTATGAATGAAATAAACCCATAAAGTTTTATTTAAAACCTCGAACCAATTTACCAGTAAAGTTTCAAGGAAACATGGTCACTAATTCAGAGAATTAACCTTGGCGATGTGTTTCTAAGAATAACTCAGATGAATCTGCCAATGTTGGCCTGATGTCTGGTATGATCAAAGTGTAAAAGAGAGCAATGGTCACTCAACTATCACAGGTTTCATAACCGTTCATCCCATCAAATAATAGAACTGCTTACCTGGTCTATTTTGGAGTATTTTATATACATAATTTATGTTGAATACAGAAATAGGCCATTAAAATACACACAGAAATTGAAAATCTATGCTAAGCTTCTAACAAAAATACACATAATGGTAAGAAAATTCCTCTGAAGAAGAATGTTTTTAGACATAAGTTTCTTCTAGGGTGCGGGCGGTTGGAGAGAGCTTCTTGTTGCTCTGGTGCTTTCAGAGCTAAAGGGGAACAGGAAGCTGTTCTGTCTTGTCTTTGTTTGTTGCCAGTGGTGTTGAGGGTGGTTTCCTTCACCTATTGGGCTGGCACGTCGTCATATAAGTGAAATACCCTTGAGTACAACATTAAACCCCAATCAAACAAACATTCTTCTAGGGTAGGCGGGTCTGAGTTAAGAGCAAAACTGACCCAAAGTTAGTTGCTGCTATTCTTTTCCTGTATTTAAAAAAAATACCTTGTGACAAAGATGGTACATGTTATTAAAACAATTGTCCTTTCATGAAGCCATGAACCAAGTTATTTTAAGTGTAACCCATCCTGAAGAGTCCCCCCAAAAGCCTTTGAAATATATGAAGAGACCTTTTCCAAGATGCCACCAATGCCGAGTACAAATTTTACTCTCTGAAACAACCAAGAATAGGTGCAAACCCTACGTAATGTACAGGTATTCAGTTTTTCACAAAAGGGTTTAAATCCACTTAGATAAGGTGAGTTATTTTGTGTATTTAATGCAAAATCAAATAACAGAAAGCTGTTTTTATGGAAATATTGAAAATGGATTTGGTTGTGTTTTGGAAAAGAGCTCTTCATATACATGTATGACCACTTTAGTTAACAGCAGTGCCAATATGTTTACAGCCATGAAAATCTCTTCATATATACTTGTTTCTGTAGGGTCTACAATAGAAGACAATCCTACTGACGAAAGCTTAATTCAACATCTCCAAAGTAAGCCCTATTTTCTGTTTACCTTGATATATCTATACTTTTAAAGTAAAGCAATTTTGAACCAACGTCCCAAAAAGAGAGGTTAAGAATGTGGGTATTGGGTATAGTATTATAACAATGACCACAAGATCATGAGAAGAGATATTGAACTGATGTACAATGCTGGGGAAAGAACCCTTTTGTTTCATCATTGACATGTAACATAAACGTTCCAGGTGAAAATGACTACAGAATTGGAGAAAAAAAACAAAACCTGAAAGCATTTCTGATTCTGATATACATATTTTTAGGGGTAGATAATAGTACTTTTATTTCCTATCAAATGATTCTAGGGGCGTGTGACTGGTTTAGTAGTAAGTGCATCTACTTACTGAGCTGACTAATGTACTACTCACAGCTTCGACATTGTCTTTTGACCTCATGTGTATGAGTGTGTGACACCATGCAGATCACGTTGGTGGTTAAAACAAGGTTTCCTCCATTATCCGCCGGGCCTCAGTGGCAGCGAGTGCGCTTCCTGAACTGAACATGCTTCGACTACCCTTCACGGGTTTGAGTCCGCCTTTCGACCATCAGTTATATGAGTGAGTCACATGTTGTGGCTCCGGCAATCAGGTTTTTTTTTTACGAGACTTCCTCTCGGTTTTCCACCTTAATAAGGCAGTGTAAAGTGGGCAATCTGGAGCATATAAGTGAAATACCCTTGAGTACGCCATTAAACACCAATCAACACCCTTGGGAAATAACTCATTTTTGACCATGACTCATTGCTCTCCATATAAACTCGGGTTACTTTAATTATGTTTGAAGAATAGCTGATCTGTGTTATTATGCATTAAAACTTGATGACTGCTCAAGGAAAGGCATATACGATGAATTAAATTAAATGTTTATTTTTTTTAAACAGAAGATTCTGCTGATCCAGTGGTGTTTATGATCAACATGAACCTGCATTGTGAAGTTTCCATTGTCAGCTGTAAGTACTAGAGCATTTCTCATATGAGACATGAGTTTGATTGCTAGTGGAAGCAACCAAATTTGTTTTTCTCTACAATAAAAAGATAATATGGGACAGATTTTCATATTCTCTTTCTTATAGTTTTGTTTGGCTATACCAGACTTGCCTAGTAGGTGTATTTTGGAGTATTTTGTATGTGAAATTGTTTTGAATACATAATAAGACATGAAAATACACATAATAATTAAAATTCAATACGCATCATGTTAAGAAAATGCTACTAAAAACCAATTTGTTTTTACGTATCTGCCATACAACTGGTGATGTTTTTTTGTCAACCTAACATCAATCAGATTATCATAAAATATATTAATCCAAGGTTTTTCTGTTAGTTTTGAACAACGTACATGAAATGTGCCCTTTCAATATATCTATTTTTGTCTCTGTTCTTCCAGTGGACTGTTGTGTACACAGAAAGTGTTGGTGTTTTATGAGTAGAGGGTTGTGTACGGTCGGACAGGAGGAAGTGGTAATAGTGTTGGAATTTCTGCCTGAAGAGTCCGGAATACCCATGGACATCTTTCATCATTATCAAGCTCTTTATGAGGCAGCCAGTAAAGGTATGACCTCCCCAACCTAATGTACTTTTCTTATGCTCTATAGAATCAGCTTACAAAGCCTTCTTGGCCGTGGCTTAATGGTAGCATGTGTGTTCCTGAATCTGCTTAGATGTACCGTTCATGGGATCGAGTCTGTCTGTCAACTGTCAGGAATATGAGCGAGTCACACACTGTGGCTCCAGCAATCGCAGGGGTGGTTGTTATGAGGTTTCCTCTCGGTTTTCCAGCATAATGTGGCAATCAGCCTTGTGATGTGGACAATCCATTGTCATATAAGTGAAATACACTTGAGTACGACGTTAAACCAAAATCAAACAAATAAACAATCAAAACGTTTTCTGAGATTTCTAATAGGCACCCCCAAAAAATCTGAATGTTTCCCGTTAGCTGTGGCCCTATGGCTAAGGGCAGTTCGTTTGAAGAGTAGCAATGCAGTCTTTAATTAGCGATAGAGGAAAATTAACTTTTCAACATTATTAAAGCGCTTCACATCTTGGTTGTGACAGTGTCAATTATTGTTGGAATACACCACCCTCATATAAGTGAAATACCCTTAAGCAAGGCATAAAACACCAATCATCAATCAATCAATCAATCAATCCCATTAGCTGTGCCTTGAAAGTTACTCCTTGTGGAGTTTAAATCAATCTGTTGTAACTGATCCTTGTAATGACACTGAATAGAAAATACAACCCGTTTTATTACTAAACAGTAGAAAAATACCCTTAAAAGTTTTGAAAAGCTGATCACTTTAGACCAGGTCATGAGGGCTCTCTCCAACTTTTACATACTCTGTAGAAATCGCAGAGGTCGTGATATTCATGTTTTGTCAAGTACTTAACCAGGGGTCCCAAAGACTGCATTTTAATGTAACCTGCTATAAATTATTCAGTTATGACATCAAATTGCTCATCTACATGATATTATAATTTATGAAAAAAGTAGGGGGGAAGAATAACCCAAACAATTCTAACATGTTTCTGCTTAAGCTTGGAACATTAAAAAAACCTTTAAAAAATGATTCAATTATAAAACAACTCCATAACCTCAATTACCCTTAATCCCCCTAATTTTGTTTTTGGCCAATCCTAACTTTTGTGACAATATTACAGCATGTAACAAACAAATTTAAGTTTTCTGAGAAATATTGATGCTTTCTAAACTGAAAAGTCATCTTCTGCATCTCAGTCACAATTTCCAAGTCTTTTAAATAGCTTCCAAAATAGTAATTTTATGGATGAATTTTATTTGATTAAGCATTTTCGAACAGTTACCTAAGTTCTACATTTCGTTTAATTCCAGGTACGACTGTGTCTGAAATGGGACATAGTATATTCACCTCAACATTCCTCGGTAATAAAGACCATGGGGGCTTTCTCTATATCCGCCCATCTTTTCAGTGTCTACTGAAACTCAATCTGCCTGCCCCACCTTTTGTTGTTGGTATCCTACTACAGAAATGGGAAATCCCATGGGCAAAGGTTTTCCCGATCCGACTTTTACTACGGCTGGGTGCAGAGTACAGATGTAAGTAGCCTTGGGGAGTGCTTGTTTATTTCAGCAATGCCATAATAATGTTTGTGAAAACATTTTTGAAGATTTGAGTATAAAAAGTTTGATGTACTTATATATATGAAGAGAACATATAGATTGAACTGAAACAGCCCAGGTTTATAGAGATTTTAGGAAAACATTAGCCTTGCAGGAGGTCTAAATTGCCTGTATTAAATTGCTGAAGTTTGTCAACCTCCTGACAACAAGAACACAAAACTGATTATTCAGAAATTTTCTTTAACAGGCATGATTGTAATTGCCCTCTCATTAAGGGCAGTTTGTTTAAAGAGTATCATCTTTATTTAGCACTGTATCAAACAACACATTTTATGGGTTAATTACTGTTGCAATACACTGTCGTCATAGAAATACGCTTAAGCATGGCATAACACATGAATCTATCCATCAATCATGATTCTTTCTTAAGGCTTTTCTTTGCTGATGTTTTAAAGTCAATATAGCTGTCAGATGGTGAGTTCAAAACAGTAGTAAACATGTTACCTGGTAATATGCCCTCTGGCAGTTTGTTTGAAGAGTAGCAATACTGTCTTTACTCAGCACTGGAAGAAAATTTACTCCAACATTATGGAAACGCTTCACATCTTGGTTGAGCTAGTGTTAATTATTCTTGGAATACATCACCATCATATAAGTTAAATACCCTTGACACGGTGTAAAAGACCAACCAATCAATTAAATGGTAATGATTTGTTAATGTTCCCTACAGATTACCCATGTCCTCTGATCAGCATACGAAATCGAAAGCCAGTGTTTTTCGAGATTGGACACACCATCATGAACTTACTGGCAGATTTCCGTGGTTATCAGTACATGCTGGCTCAAGTCAAAGGAGTCCTTATACACATGGAAGACAAGAAGACAATTATTAACTTTCCCAAGAACAGATATCATGACGTATGTAACATTCTTTTTAACCTTAATGCACCTTGCCAAACGAGCCATTGCTCAGTGGCTAACATGTCAGACTACTGTTCCTCTTTCAATGAACTGCAACTCTCTGGATAAGTGCAGTTTGTTTGAGGAGTACCAAATTGCTGGGGTGGTTTTTACAAGGTCAACCATTATTGAAATGCTTCACATTTTGGTTTAGCTAATGTCAATTATTGTTTGATTACAATGCTGTCATATAAACAAAAAATTCTTTAGCAAGGCATAAACCACCAATCAATCAATGAATGATTTGCAAGGGCTCTAGTCTTTCAGTGGACATCAAGCATAGGTGACTAAGGTTATAACAGGGTGGATCTTACAAGGTTTAGAAGAAACGGACAAGCTATTAGTGAGACAACCTTGAATACTACATTAACCCTTAGTCAAACAAGTAAACATATAGTCACATGATTGCAATAATTATTTTTTATGTCCCTATAACATTGCCACATAATTTGAGGTAAATAAGTTAATACATGGTTTTGGTTGTGATATTTGTAGCTGATGAAGGTTGTCACAAGTAGCAATGAACATGTGATGGCTTTGGGGGCTAACTTTAGTCTGGAGGCGGACTCCCACCTCGTCTGTATCCAAAATGATGACGGGAATTACCAAACACAGGCTATCAACATACAAAACAAACCCAGAAAGGGTAAGAAACTTTATTTATGTATTTCCCAAAATGATGCTCATATGAAGAGTCAACTCATTAAATTTCTTGATCAATGCTCCATCATTTTTAAATAAATTGTCCAATGTTCACAGGAGACAAATGAGTTAAAAACACTTGAGCTACACAAAGCTACAGAAACTTTTTGGTGTGTACTTTCCAAGTGTTATTTTAATATTTTGTTAACATTCAGTAAAACTATAGTTTGACATTTTTCGCATATATTTATATTAAAATGATCGAACCAAGACAGTATTAAAAAAATATGTAATTAATTTTGGAACCTTTGATTGTAGTTACTGGTGCAAGTTTTGTTGTATTTAATGGTGCTTTGAAGTCGGCGTCGGGTTTAACAGCGAAATCAAGTATTGTAGAGGATGGGTTAATGGTGCAAATCTCCCCGGATTCCATGACGGCCCTCAAACAATCAATCAAAGACATGAAGAATTATAGTATTGCGTGTGGCAGTGTCACGTCAGCCAAACCAGATGAGATTATAACAATACAATGGGTGGAGGAGGATAAATCTGTCAATATAGGGTAAGTCTCATCAATTCTTTGGACCTTCTGGCGCAAGGCAGTTTGTGTGAGGAGTAGCGATACAGTCTTAACTAAGCACTGCAGGAAAATGAACTTTCCAACATTATGGAAACGCTTCACAGCTTGGTTGTGCTAATGTTAATTATTGTTGGAATACACCATCATCATATAAGTGAAATACTCTTAAACATGGTGTAAAATACCAATCAATCACTCAATCCATTATTTGTCTATTGTTAGATGAGATTAATGATTTGAAGCCTGTTTGTTTTAATGTCCTTCACTCTTTACTTACATACTCTTATGGCACCTTTGTTTCTTTCCTGTGCTCTTGTGACCTCAAGGGTTGGTGACCCATTGGGCTACCATGTCCACATAGCAGTGAAATAACAAAATAAAATTATAAAAAATCACCCATAGGACAACCAAGTCACTCATGTTTTCTACTTATGTTCAACACTGTCTCATGTTGAAAACCAATCTCTTGTTGAAAACCAATCTGTTGTTGAAAACCAATCTCTTGTTGAAAACCAATCTCTTGTTGAAAAACAATCTCATGTTGAAAACCAATCTCGTTTTGAAAACCAATCTCAT
>JAVFBW010193125.1:0-10217 GCA_034783835.1 Mopalia ciliata
GCGGGCGGTTGGAGGGAGCTTTATGTTGCCCTGGTGCTCTCAGAGCTAAAGGGGAACAGGAAGCTGATCTGTTCGTGGTGTCTGTATCGCGTCCTGTTGTTATCGTCCAGTATTTGTCCCATCCTGTCTTTGTTTGTTGGCTTGTTGCCAGTGGTTTCAAGGGTGGTTTCCTTCACCCATTGTGCTGGCACGTCCTCATATAAGTGAAATACCCTCGAGAATGACGTTAAACCCCAATCAAACAAAGAATCTAAAGTTTTGTGAACTTGGTTTGCTGAGTTTTAATACGCCTTTATGAAAAATAAAGCAAAATTGCTTTAAAATACAATCTTTATTGATAATTGTATGCTACATGTATATTTGTCAAAATCAGTGGCAAAATGCATATTTAGACAAAGACAGGTTCTCCTAAATAAAGTACTGTGCATAACCATGGGGCGACCAAGTTCTCAGGAACAACGTATACATACACCTGTACAGTAGTTTCCAGTAAAAATGCCTATAGCTGAGTAGGTAGAAGTTTTGGCACTTGAAGATTCTGACCCATGTACATGTACATGTAAACTTTTGGACAGTTTTGGTTTGATTGATACAGTATCAAGGAATTAAGAAATAAATGTTAAAAAAATTACATTATGACAAAAACAGGTCATTAAATCATTATATCAAGTATTAAAGTCGTCTTTTTAATTTTTGTTAGAAAAGCTTAATGTTAATGCTGGAGTTAGTGGGTAAAAAAAACTGACATGGGCAGTTCTGGTTTTAAGCTTATATCTGTAAGCTTATGTATTGCCCTTTAAACAATCCCATTTTTTTCTTCTACTTCAGACAATTAAGAGATAACTTGACAAGCTGCGTGGCAATATTTTTGTGTCTGAAATTTGAAATTATAATTTAAATATACTTTACAGTTGATTTATTGCAGTGCTCTGTTTCAATTTTGATTTGAAATACCAATTTATTGTGGTCCAAATGTACGCCCACAAGTTTTGTATCAATTGAGTCAATGCTGTCTAGACTTGACTCTTACTCATGTTAGTTCAGTTAGCTGATTGTGGACTCTTTTTAGTGAGCTTTTCAAGAGAGCCTGAAGAATTTGACCAATTGCCCTATGTTCTTTTGGTCATAAAGCACCTGTTTATAATGAAGTGATTCAGTCCCATCATCTAGACACACGCCAGACACTGTTTACATTGACATGATTGAGAGGGAAATAGCTCTGACTCATCCAAATAGTTATTCTCACAGAGTTAAGTCCCTTTAAATCAGAGCTCTTCGATAATATGGTAGACAATAGTCATGATCTAAAAATCCATCAATAAAATTTTGGATAAATCATTTATATATATTTGTTTCTTAGTTTATAATATTCAGATTATATTACCAAAAGAAATGCAGTGTTAAGATGGTTTAATTTTGCTTTTATTGGTGAGCCCGTTATTCAAAGTTTTGAACAAAAATGCCAGAGCTCTATATCCTTTAACTACATATAGGACTTAGGATTATTATTTTGACGTTGTCATAATCATTTCCATAGTCCTGTTGCATTTAACAAAGTCGATTAAAAACTGTCTACAACACATTACATGTACAATGAATTGTGTAAGACGATAGCATGACCCACAGCTGTGGCTTTTTGGTTAGCGTGTTGGCCTACTAATCATACTTCAATGTACTGTCCACGGACGGTTGGAGGGAGCTTCATGTTGCCCTGGTGCTCTCAGAGCTAAAGAGGAACAGGAAGCTGATCTGTTTTTGGTGTCTGTATTGCGTCTTGTTTTTGTCATCCTGTATTTGTCCCGTTTTGTCTTTGTTTGTTGGCAGTGCTGTCGAGGGTGGTTTCCTTCACCCATTGGGCTGGCATGTCGTCATATAAGGGAAATATCCTTGAGTACGACGTTAAACCCCAATCAAACAAACAATCAAGGGTTCAAGTCCGTCTGTATGTACCCTCATGTAAACTCTATATTTGGGACAGGCCACAAAAATAACATTTAAGACCCCCTGTGGTAAAGCCTATTTCTCTGTCCCAACTTCTAGGAGTTATAAGATATATTATCTGGTATTTATTTTACTGAATATACAGATTTATGATCATAAAACTATATTTTTTTTCTATTGTCATGGAGTTAAACCCCAATCAAATAAACAAACATGCTGTCATGTATGGTGAAAACACAATATTTTCATTTATAATATATTTTTATTGTTGAGGTAGAAAAGTTACAAGCAATTTACATCAATCGATCAAGCTTATTGACCACATGTGCTCTTACAAATAACATGTATAATTCATTGTGTTTTATTTTATGTCTTACAGGTGACATAACACAGAAAGGATATGAGAAGAAAAAAGCTAGACTCCTGTCCCCTTACATAAAACAAGCTGGGCCATCACAACAAGGTAATGGTCTATTCTATCACAGTGTACCATGTACACATGTATAATACATTCATTGGGTGTTTAGACTGAGGTACAGGCACATTTTGGTAAATAAAGTTCTGGTAAAGTGGCCATTTTGGATTTCCATGCATCACTGAAATGTCATTTTGGTTTTGGAGTTTATTAACCAGATGGGTCACTTTCACCTTTCACAATATATGGTGCATTATTTATTTCATAATTTTAAGATATTCCACATTTTTCTTCCACACAATGGGAGTTGAACACAAATTTATAATTTACTGATAATTTACCAAATATTTCACTGTATTTTGATAAAGCAAATTTTGCAGTGTTCTTGTGTCTTTCTTGTGAATGGATTGAAATTATGTACGTGTAAACTTTACTTATGTTTTATGTACACTGTCCTGGAATCTGTTTTTATCACTAACAAATACATTGTTATCCAACCAGTAAATGTCCTGTATTTGTTGTCATAGTTACTGTCAAAGCTGGTCTTGTCATGAGAGAAATATCACTATCATTTTTTAATATGTTGTTGTTGTTGGCAAAAGTTACCTTAAACCTTGAAGAGCACCTGTACAAATGGCTAATTGACCATGTTAACAACTATCAGATTCTCAGTATAAATTAATAATAAATTATAATGAACTTTGGTTCTCTTTATAAATTTCAAAATAGCTTCTTTCACCATTGGCCAATCAGACATGTTGACAACTGACAGATTCTCAGTCCTCTTTATAAATTCACAAGAATTTCCCTTATAAAAATACATATTTTGTCAAATTGAAATCACTCAGTCTCTCCATCATGTTAATAAGAAACAAAGGCTGCAGTGAAACTCAATGATCAGTAAGTTTCTTCCTCTCCTGTTAAAGTTCAAAAAGCTCAAAGAATTGAGGGAGATGTTCTGAAAGACAACACAACCACAATCCAATATTTAAACAAATAAAATTATGAATATTTGCCATTGAAGCATCCAATGCCCTCTGGATAATTAAGGGAAGTTTGTCTGAAGAGTAGCACTATTGTCTTTACTTAGCACTGGAGGCAGACTAACTCTCCAACAGAATGAAAATACCTCACATTTAATTGTTATGCTAGTGTCAATTATTGTTAGAATACACCTTTCTCATAGAAGCACAATATTTTTCTCATGACAAGATCTGGTATCAGTTATATATAGATTTTTCAACAGTTTTGAGCACCCCACACTAATACGGTTTTTGTTTTGAACCCAACTACCTTGTTCATGTTAATGTTTTCAGCTTTCAGTTACTTCATAAGCTCAAAATCACATACAACAAAAAATTATTTTAGGCACTTTGTCTACCAGTCGGATTTTATGTCCAGCAGAAAGGCAATGTACATAAAAGATCTATCACAAAAAACCCACATCATTCTTCATCCTTCAAAGAGAAAAAATGATGGGTTTGTTTTCAACTTAAAGATTGTTTGATGTCTCAGATCCTTATCAATTAATATTGACAGAAAATAATTTGTTTTTGTAACCAACTAATCTATGATAGAGAATTGTTTCCCAGTCAAGTCTTACCAACTCAGACTTAAAAACAAAACGGTTGCCGCTGTCTCACATTTGGTGAAAGGTGAAGCATTACAGGAAATTGAATTAACGAACAGACATGGCCTATGTAAACACCACACCTATAACAGTGACCTTAACACTAAGCATGTTACATGTACTTATGTATTTTTAATTAAAAACAACAAAGCAAATACCCCACAGACAATCCAGTGTAAATCAAACATTTCCTCGGATTATGACAGCAGTCCATGCTGTTAAACTTTATGCAGTGCCTGTATGCAACACTGACCAGCACGTTTATCTTTTATCTCAGTATTTGGGCCCAGTAACCCAAGCCCATCTACAGCTGCCCAGCGTAGAGCCCAGAGAAGACTAACAAGGGAAGATAATCGGTATCATTCAGGTAAGTACAGAGTTAATGCCCCTTAATTTTTGGCATCTGACATGAAGGTGCTTCTCTACAGAGTATACAAGAAAACATACGAAAGCAATATCTGTATGATACAAGTAATTAAGGGATATCTTATAGAGTTAATTACTGCATCAGACAAAATAATTAGATAATCAATCGGAACAGTTTATTGGGAGTTGTCTACACATAGACTCCATCCAGTTAAATAAATTAAACAATAAACTGTTAACAAGCTCTATATATATAACATATATAAAACATTACTAATAAACTAAATGAGATATCGATTTGAAATAACTTTAGTTGAAGGCGAAGAACAACTCTCTCAAAATGTTTCAGAGTAACATGCAGAAATTGCCAACTGGAAACAAAGTTTGTTTTTTAAAATAAATTTCTGATGAAAAGAATCAGATCTTTGCCTTAAAGCATCCATAACATTCACTTCTAAAATCTTCACCTCACCATCCCACAGTTTTGATGCATGTGTTCTTCATTTGATTTGTGCTTCCTCCATGTATTCTATCTAAACATCCTAACCTCACAACCATAATCCAGTGTTTACCTTTCTAATTATCTGGATAATCCACCTTAATCTTGGCTGTGGTCTAAATACCTGTCCATAATCACTTAATCTCGGTCTATGTAAGTGCATCCATAATCACTTAATCTCGTTCTATGTAAGTGCATTCTCGTTCAATGTTTATATATATTGGCGAACGTAGGTCAATGTGCTAATCATGTAGTGTTTATTCAAGGAAATTTTTAAAGATGTTCAAATGAAAATAGCTGTAGATGTGTTTGGCCAGCTGCTGGGGATCGCTTCCTGTTGCCCTGGTGATCTTACACCGAATAGGAAACACAATTTCTGATCTCTTTGTGGTGGGTCACATCTTGTAATTGTCCTGCGTTGTCTTTGTTTGTTGTCAGCAGTTTTTTTCACCCCATCTGGCTGACATGCCCCCATCGGGCTGACACATCGGGCTGTCACCCCATCTGAGTGAAATAACCAGAAGTATGGGGTTGAGACCCATTCCAATAAATCAAGAAACAAAAAAAAAAACGTTTTAAAAAGTTAATCTGGCGCTTCATGAAAAGCGAAAAACAATGCTATTAGCACTAAATACCTTATCTGTAATTTATAAACTTTATAAACTGAACAAGACAGATGGAATGGAATTTAAAAATCACACATGCATATTGTGCACTGACCAGGATTTTGTGATATATGTTCTTCGAGAGAAGTGATTGGGTCATTTTACAATTATTATATTTGTCAGAAGAAGTAAAGCTATACTTTGCAATGGAGTAGCTTTATTATTTTCTTAGTAGAATTTTTGAATCAATTAACAAAACATGAGATGACTATTGCTTGAACTTCATCACCATAAACACAATCAGGGGGAGACAACTATCAAACCAAAAAGGGAGACAACTTATCAGTTTTTGTTTTTAAGCCTGTCACATTCAGCAAAGCATCCTTTAAGGTAAACTTTCTCTTTGAAAAATTATTATTAACAGCATGTTTATTTTCATTATGGTTTAGTTTTGCAAAGAACTTTGATATTTCTCAATTAATTCACTTTTTAGGGAAGCTCCCCATGTGCAACTTTCTCTTTGTGATTGTTTTATCTCAGAACACTAGCCAAGGGATATACTAGACATTTTATCCTGGCTTCTATCTCAAAACTGCCCTCTGGCAATGCTGCCTTTACTAAAGCACTGGAGAAAAATACTTTTGGAAAAGTTTCCAAAATTATTGACATGTTTCACTTCTTGAGTGTGCTAGTATCAATTATTGTTGGAGTACACCGCCATAATATAAGCAAAATACGTTTAAGCATGGTGTAAAACACCAATCAATCAATCAATCCTATCCCATATTCATCAGAACATATGAACAGTTCTGTAGCCTATTGTGAAACGATTTTTATGAAAATAGTTATTTAATAATGTTAATTTGAATGCCCATATATTTTTGTAGAACCAAATTGTCAAAAGGGGGTCCTCATGCTGAGGGTAGTATGCCCCTAACTCAGTCTTACTGTCTTTGCTTAAAACTTGAGGAACCTTTATTTTTAAGACGCTTCACATTTTATCCCTGCCCTGGAGCAAACCTATAATTGACATACCCTGGAGCATGTCGTTAAACATCAATCAATGACTTATTTAAAGAGTACAGCCAAAACTTCCCCTTAATAAATTCCTCTGGATCCGGCCAGTATATTCTCATCACAGTCATACTGTCTTTGCTCAGCGAGGTTGTAATTAATGACTGTACCCCATGTGTTGGGGATGGACCAAGCCATGACACCATTTCTAGAAAACAAATTTGGTAAATTGAAATCTATATAATGCAAGAATTACTTGCTTTCTTATAACCAAGGTCTTTGGTCCTGGAATTTTATTTAGATTTGAGCCGTATATAAGTTTTCACAAACCTGACTTTGGTATGATTTATTTGTTACAGAAATCAGAACAGAAGCTGTGATGCAAGCCCTTGCCATGCATAACAAAAAACCTGTTAATATGCCTCTGCCGTCTAAACGTACCTCTGTTAACTACCACGGACAGAATCGACGAGAACAGCATGGAACAGGTGAGACCTTTACTTTGATTAAAGCACAAGTGTACCCTTTAAAATTTGTTTCTTAAAATGCAAAGTGATTTGGATAATTCAAATTCCTATAAAATTTTAGAATGTTTAAATTGAATTAAAAAAATTCTGACAACTATGGACAAAGTATCTTCAATAACACAAAAGCACCTTATTTCTGGGGAACCATTTCACATTTAAAGAAATCTTGAGGTGGATTGTTGTTGAGGTTTTCTTGCAGTTTTCTCCCAAACAACTCTGTTTGAAAATGTGAATTCAAAAAATAATTTTAAAAAAGCCATTCTACTTTCAATCCCTTTTTAATGATAAATAGATGATCAGTTTGGAATTAATTTTCTTTCAAACAATTTTTGATTAAAAAGGGCGCTTTTATGTAACAAGACATAAGAAAGGTCTAAATCACAAATTAAAGTCTGTGTCTATCTGTCTTGTCTGTTAGTACAACTTACCTCTTATATCTCACCTCCTGGGATTGAGAGGTCCGAGGACCCAGGGGTTGAAGGTCAGTATGCAAAAAAATCCATCCATCACACACTCCCCCCTTCATCCAATCAACCCAGATTCCTTCAATCTATATTGGTTTCCTGTCCCTATTCTCTTTGATTCTACTGGGGTCTGGATAGTTCTTTATCTTTAACTCACCCAGAGTGTTTGAAAGAGGCCTCATGTACCCTTTGGGGCAGCACACAGCAGATTTCTTCTGTCACCCTCTTCCAATGTCTATTCTTAACCGTTGTGCTCCTTTTTGATAAATACTGAAGGCACATCAATTTCCCACTCCCCATTTATCATGTGTTTGTTTACTGGCTGAGTGGTAAACGTGTCTTGCTTACTAATCCACTTAAATGTACCATATTAAAACAAGGAATAGTTTGGGATGGACAATCCACTGTCAAATACCCTTGAGTATGATGTTTACAACGTCAAACAAACAGACAGTGCCGTCATATCAGTGGAATACCATTTAGTACGTCTTTAAACCTCAAACAAAAACATTACCGTCATATAACTGGAATACCTTTAAGACCCTTGTTAAATGTCAAACAAGCAAACTTTGCCGTCATATAAGTGGAATACCCTTGAGTACAAAAAAAAATGTAGGTCTGTAGACCTCAAACAAAGTAACAATACTGTAATATAAGTGGAATACCCTTGAGTATGTCACCAAACCTCAAACAAACATTGCCGTCATATAATGGAATACCTATATCTCAAACCAGGAAATCATGCCATGGTTCACAAAATCCAAAGCACATGTGTCTGTGTTGTGATTGTTGTCAGTGGTGACCAGCTGACTTCCTCCAACATCTGTACCTGAAAGCACTTTAGATATGGTGTAAAACCCCAATTTATTAATCCTCAGTTATAGTGTTTAAATTGATGCTTCATTCATACTGTCAGCCCTCTGCCGTGGCTAAGTGTTTAGCGACTGCGCTGTCTAAAGCCTACTTTGATGTACCGTTCACAGGATCGAGTCCGTCTGTAGACCCTCAGGTAAATGAGTGAGTCACAAGATGATTTTTTCTCGGTTTTCCACCTTAATGAGGCAAGGAACAGTGTGGAGTGAACAAGCCGTCATCATATAAATGAAATACCCTTGAGTATGACTTTAAACCCCAATCGAACAAACATTCATTCTGTCTGTCTTCATATGAGTGAAATACCCTTGAGTGCCAGGTTTATTGACAATCCACCTGTTTCTGACCGTCTGTTATCCACAAATATCTCTTCCATCACATCCCTGTCACTATTCCCAGTCATTTATCATCAATTTCATCCAGCCATTTTGTGTGCAGTGTACTACCATAGTAGGTATAGGTTGGTTTGCAGTGTATTTAACAACTAAATCTACCTAATTCAATGGTGTCCATTTTTAGACTATCTGTTTATATTACAGTAGATGTAAGAATAGAAGTTTATTTTCCTCTTTTGTGGTTTCTTATATTTAGAATTTGTTATGTTTTGAATGTTTTTCCCTAGATAGATTTAAATGATGATTTGTATGCACTGTTATCTCAACAACAATTAGATAGCTCTATACATGTAGCATTTCTGTTGTTTAAGTAGTACTAAAACTGTTCCTAGTTATTTTCTTACATATTTGCCTTGTGTGTGACTACATGTGTGTGGGATTTTATTTTATAATTTTATCAAGAAGAATAAAACTTTATAAAGGCATTTATAACTTAAAGTTCAAGTGAAAGATTAGGTGATTTAATTTTAATTTTATTTTTATTTTAAGGCTTTTTGTAACTTTGATAGTTTATGGGAAAGCTTATTAAACTAAGACATTGTTTTTAATTCAATCAGTGTTTAAATTTTGGCCCTTGCCTAAAATGATTTCATGGAGGATACAAGATGAAGATTAATATGTTACAATAACTACAAAGGGATAACAAAGTATTTAGGTTTTTGTCAAACATTTTTCTCTAAATTTGAGCGAGCTTCCTGTTGCCATTGTGGTGTCAGATCTGAGATCATGAACGGGGTCGGATATTGCCTCTTTGTCTAGCACATTGGGATTGTCCCGTCTTGTGTAAGTTATTGCCAGGTACATTCCCCAGTTGGTAGCGAGAGCGCTCCCTGAACTGAACCTGCTTCGAATTACCATTAACTGGATCGAGTCCGCCTGTCGACCATCAGGTATATGAGTGAGTCGCATGTTGTGGCTCCGGCAATCACGGCGGTGGTTTTTACGAAGTTTTTTCACTGTTTTCCACTGTAGTAAGGCTGTGTACAGTGTGAAGCAGACAATCCGTTGTCATATAAGGGAAATACCCTTAAGAATGACGTTAAACACGATTCAATCAAACAAACCAGTTGGTCTTGTACGCTGTCAAATGAACCGAATAATCATATGTTTGGGGTTTAATACCAACCAAGAAAAAAAACATCAACAAATTATTCCTGTTTGTCTTGACAGATTCCTCGTCCGATGATGACAGTGTTTTTGATGACGACACACGCGACCGTCGTCATGGTAGGAGCCGTGACTCTTCCCAGAGTACCTCATCCTTCACAGATATCCGAGCATCACCTATCCATCAACATCGTCATCAAACACACCTACTTCCTGAGCGTCCACGAAGTGCAGCCTATGCTAATATTAGTATTCCAGGGAACACGGCCAGACAGGCACTTGCTGATGTGATGCAGAGTGCTAGACATTGTAAGTACATTTAATCATATCTATTTACTTTTCCAAAATGGGGAAGGAAGGGGGGGGGGGGGGGGGGGGGTT
>JAVFBW010193136.1:0-10217 GCA_034783835.1 Mopalia ciliata
TTATCAAGGTATTGGCGAATTCGACCATTGTTCACAAGATGAAAGATAATTGACTACCAACTTATTTACTGAAGTCATCATCAGCTGGCTATTTGTTTGTAGTCGACTTTAGGTACAAATAGAACGAGAAGTATTCCCTAGAAAATGTAAGCGCCTTCACCATAGGCCTCGTGACCCTTCAGGAAAATACACATGATGAGCCCCCCAGGGCCCCCCCCCTGTTTTAGCATTTTCAAGAACTAGGGGGGCCGAGCCCCCCTGGCCCCCCTCAGCAAAACACCCCTGGAGTCAATGTCTCGACGTAGGAATAGAATTGATTATATTTTAGAATGCCATGTCGGAACATCCCGACGCTTTCCGTTTACGGTACGGACATGGCGGAGGATTATGTGCGTCACCATGACTATGCTCGGCCGTGATGGATGTATGAATAAGCTTTACAACCGACGACATTTATTCCCAGACAGGGTAATACCGTAAACTGGGCGGTCGAAAAAAATGGCTACGGAGTCGACGACATTTATTCATAGCCTTGGAAATCCTGTAATCTGTGGTGAAATAAATCTAATACCTAACGCTCTGATATACAGTGTAATTTGAATATGTCGTATTAAATAACATTTATTATATGAATATCGATTGCAGTTTTATAATCACATTATGATGAGTGCACCTGACAATCATCTTACAACTAAGTATGGATGAAACATAAGGTGCAAATAAAATTAATATGATCGAATTTCAGTATTTTCGTTATTTTGGGATAACACGCTCTTAGTTAGAAAATATACCTGTCCAGAAAATTTTGTACGTTGAAACCCTGCATTTTATGCTGGCGATTCGGTGCCTATCTCTGAGGGTCGTAGGTTCGATTCCCGGACGGGTTTCAACGTACACAATTTTCGAACCCACGACCCTCAGAGTTAGGCACCGAATCGCCAGCATTTAATGCTGTTAATCTTCACTTTCTAAAAGACACAAAAATTATTCATGATCGAATTAAAAACAGAAATGACGACTGTGAAGGCACGTGTTTGTGGCACAAACGTACCTCAAATCGTCCACACTGAAGCACAATGGTTCACAATGTCTATATTGTTATCATATTATGATCATTTTAATTTCAATTTAAATCTTTAAAAACAAAACGTTGACACTGGATTTTATGTTGAATATGTGAGGTTGTTTTGCCAACACAAAATGTGAAGACGTCCATTAAAATATCTCCAGTTAATGTCGTTTTTGGCACATTCTTTAAAAAAAAAAAAAAAAAAAAAAAAAAAAAAAAAAACAACATTTGTTTAAACTGATACAAAACTTTGATAAATACGATGTTAGCAGCAATAAATAGTATCCCTTGTATTTGTCCACGGCATTCAAGTGTTACGGGACATCATAGGACACAAACTGTTGGTGATACCAAATATTATCCACGGCAAGTTTTCAATATCCTTCCAAGTGTCGTCATAAAACAGTTATCATATAACTGAGCTGTATTCAGACACATTGGATGACACGTTTATTTCAGTTACCAGAACTCACACTGTAGCATTTGATAGTTGTCAATTAAAGTAGCTATAATTGGTATAATATCTTTTTGTCAGTTGTTAGGTGTGACATGTCCGCTTGGCTCCATCCTGTAACCAATATATCGCTTCATTCTTCAATTTGAGTTTAACGTCTGATCTGTTTTGCTGTTACTTCCGTAAGAGACGCATGGTCCGTTTGATACTACCCAGGGAATTTCCTTCCGAATGATACGGTCTCTTTCTCTACAATAAAAATACAAACAATTCAATTTACTGAGTTACAAAATGAGCTTCAGTTATCCATATCGATGCATGGCTGAAAGAGTAGAACTCTTAAATGCAGTCCGCTGTCAACATTTTCCACTGTAAACAAGGACGATTTTATTTTTGTTCGTGTCCGCAGGCCTGGGAACAAGCCATGTTCTATTATCGGTACGTACGTAAATGGTTACAAAAAGAAATACAACTGTCAGAACTTTTTCATTTGTGTGTTAGCTCTCATGTGCTTAAGGACTCTGCCGCTAGTCAGGAGTACAAAATGCGACTCTTATCTTTTCGCGGCTTTTACGGATATTTCCAAAGGATGCTTATATTAACATCATATATTTTTAGCATTAATAACGAAAAACGTCAAATAATTTTAAACAATGGACCCTTGTTTGTAACTCTTACTGTTCTCACATGTTTGAGATTTTATTTCTAAACTCGCATGTCCTTGTATACAAGTATTTAATGTAAAATACCATCATAGGGTTTTTTAAAATTTAAGTTAGTTTTTGTACAATTGATAAAAGCATATGTAAAAATAAAAAATCTGCCTTTAAAAAATATTTTCTAAATATCTTCAAAACGAAAATCAATATAAAAAACTGTATGATGTTTTTTAGATAATGGGTTCAAGATTGTGTGTGCCAAATTTCAAAGACTCAGTGCAAGTAGTTTACGAGAAATATAAACGATTTAAATAAAAAAAATCAAGAAAAATGAAAGCTGAGAAAACTGCCTAAACGTATGAAAGTGATTGAACTCGGGTTTGTTTTAAGATTACTCTCAACAAATGTCAGTTCATTAATTTGCCCCTATTGTGTATGCCAGGCTAATCCCGAATACAAACAGTATATTTTTTGCTTTCCTTTGATTTGTTTGTACACAAAAATATCACAGCTATTATTTCGTTGTCCTGTACATTTTCTACTCCGACGTTTTAATCGCGTCGGCCATTGCTTCTCTTCGTTGGTTATTTCAAGGAAACGAAATGAAATCGTCAGAAAATAACAATTTTGAGGTAGAGGAAATATAAATTAAGAACAAGTAATCCGGTATCTCTCTGGTGAGTTTATGTAGACGATACGTAAAGCTAAGCCAAGTGATTAAACCTTCATTGGGATTGAATTCAACACGTGTTTACTTTTTTAGGACTAACATCAAAATTTTTCTTAGATGCAGCAATTGAAGGTCTCAGATTTTTTTTAAAGGACAAGAGCACAAATGAACATACCTCAGGTTTTCTACTATTTTGGGCGTGTTTTTCCGTACTCATTTTTAAACTGCTCAAACGGGGAGATTCCAGTGGTTGGAACCGCGGCTCTAAGACCTGTGAATATAAAGGAGAGAAATAATTATAGTTTTGAACAATGTTGTTAATTATTCCAAACAGGCATTGGTACACGTTAATAATACTTATCACATCACATGGCCAATAACATGTGTCAGAAAATTAACGGTAGGACAGACGTCAGGATACAACCAGGTCATTAAATCATGACGGAGTTGAATAATCAGATACTACTTATCACAATTATAAAGCAAATAAATGTCACATTTGTATGCGCTTTGATGTTATGACCTCTTTATCCAGAAGAATGCTACAGGTTCAACTTATAATGGTTTCCAAGGTAAAAAAGTTACAAAAGTTACTTGCCGTATTATTCTATTGTAAAACGTTTACACACTTAAGTTCCACATTTTACCACATGCATTTCGTTATAAAAACAATAAACACGTGAACTTAAACAAGGAAATTACCTCAGCTCTAGGTGTCACAGGGTAATCGTCCATGGTGGGTGTACTCGGAGGCGGCGGGGTAGGTTCTCTGAGAGCCTCTACTACTGGTGGAGGTAGTGCTTTAACTGGACGATTGGCCTGTGGTGTGGATGGTTGAATGGGCTCTACCCTCGGTAAAGCAACTGGTGAGGACTTTGGTACAGGCGTTGGTGATCTCGATGGTTGTTTAGGGGAAGGTGATATGGAGGGCGGAGAAGTTTCTACAGGAGGCGGTGGAGTATCAGCTTTTGGAGATTCCAGTTCGACGGTGATAGGAGGAGTCGGGTCCCTACCCTGATAAATAATAGAAGACTCCGAGGCAGGTTCCGATAGTGGTCGTGGGATGTTATCTTGATCTCCCTCTACTGGTTTAGGTGTCACTGTGTTGGGGGACTCCGATGGACTCGGTTCCCAAGCTTCTTTGACTTCTTCCTTAATGGGTTCCCTAGGCGGAGTAGCAGCTGCGTCCGGAGCTCTTTCTACAGTAGGAGCATCATCTGGTTCAGGAATTGCTACCACAGCAACCCTTTCTATCTCGGGCTTTCTCATCTGAGCGGAAACGGGGCTAAAATATTTCGTTTCAGGTTGATACTCTACTTCTGCCCCCTGGGGTACAACGGGATTTTTAACTTCTTCTACAGGTTCAGGTTCTATAAATGCTGGCTCTATGGGGACATCTGTACCTTCCACTGGTGCAACTAGCGTAGCTTTTAAGGGACTAAAATCTCTGAACTCTTCTTCGTATTGGGTTTCCGGAATTTCAGGTGGCGTCTCAACTGGTAGTGGCGCTGCGTTGTAGTTATCTGGTTGTTCCATCAAAACAATTGGAGAATCCACTTCTACTTCGGTAGGTTTATATTCTTTCTCTGCCGATTCTAATATTTTTGTTTCTTCTGGAACTGGTTCGGAGATAAACTTAGATAATGGCTCAAAGTCTCTTGTTTCTTCTTGGTACTGAGGCTCTTCGGGTAATACCGCCATTGTCTTCGTTAAAGGATCGAACACTTTCTCCTCCTCTTCATACTCCGGTAATTGTTCTTTCTGCTCAGTGTATTTTTCAACAGGGTCGAACATTTTGAACTCTTCTTCATAATCAAATATGTCTTCCTCCTCTGTAGGAATAGCAATTGACATTTTAACAGGATCAAATTCCTTTGTCTCTGGCTCGTATTGTGCGAGGGTCTCCTCAGTCTTCGACAAACTGAGAGTTTGGGCTTCCGGGTCATATAATTTAGTTTCTTCTTCATATTGTGGTAGTTCTTCTGTGGAAGGCTTGGAACTAAGCACTGGTGCCACAGTTTCTGGAACAATGATTGGCACACTAGATTGCACAGGGTTTTCTATCTCTTCCACTAGAGGGATAGTCTCCAAGGGAGGAGACATTTGTTTCTGCTCAGGGTTGAGAGTCTTTGTTTCCTCGACATATTCTGTAGGAGGAAGCAATTCGCTTTTAAGAGGATCAAAAATCTTAACCTCCTCTTCATATTCTTTTGGCGCAAATCTTTCGTTATGGGGAGGATCAAACTCCTTGCTTTCCCCAAAGTACTCTCTGGGAGGTAATATTTCTCCCTTAGGTGGCTGAAATTCCTTCACTTCTTCCACGTACTCTTTTGGAGCGTGCATATTTCTTTCGAGTGGATCATAATGTTTCGTTTCTTCTATATAAATTTCCTGAGGTACAGACTGCAGCGGTACCAAGTTTACAGCTTCCACGATGACAGGTTCAACCGGAGGAGGTATTTTCATTGCTTGAGGTGGTTCGAATCGTTTAGTCTCCTCCTCGTAGTCAGGTTCTGGACGCGCCATTAACACAATAAGTTTTTGAGGTCGGTCGTAAAGTTTATACTCTTCAGCTATCGGTGACTCGGACTGAGCAATAGGTTCTGATACGATTGGTGGAGTTGACGGTATTAAGGGTTCTATTGAGGTTCCTTTTGGTGGGTCATACAGTTTTGTTATTTCCGCTTCATCGTCTGTAGGGGGTATCATAAACCTCTGCGGGAGTTCAAAGTGCTTTTCCCTTTGTTCATCCGATTCTGTAGGCATATACATTTTTTTCGTGGGTGGGTCATACAATTTTGAGTCACTATCAGGGGGCATCATAGTACTACATGGAGGATCAAAGTTTTTATATTTCTTCCAAGTAATTGGAGACTTACAACCAAACGGTCTCCAAATTCCAATAAAATTATACCATGTACTCAGGGGTACCTGTCTTCCTGTATACTCTTTATACCCACTGTGATCTCTGTACTTATAGTCTTTAACTTTTTCATAGGGCCTGTATCTAAATTCGCTGTAGTGGTAAAACATGTTATGAGCGCTTAAAATGCCATTCTTTTTCGGTGGTTTCTTTGGTCGAACTGGAATAGGCTTCTTAATTACGTTCTTTGGTACGTTTTCCTTGTAATCCCCAAGCCCGAACGTATTATAGTGGGTGAGTTTGTAATCGCTGTACTTATTATACTCTTGATATTTATGCTGTTTATAGCTGGGGATATCAGTATTTTTGCTGTTGTACCCTTTGTATTTGTAGTCCTTGTATGGCGGAGGTTTTCCTGAAAAGTATTTATAGGAGTGGGTGAGCGGTTTTGGCTTTTGATCAATGGGAGTGTTTGGTTTGTAGTGACGGACTTTTGAGTGACGTTTTCCCTTCGTATGAGCCTTATTATCAATTCTATTTGAATTATTGTCCAAGACGTATCCATTAGGGACCGGTACGACATCCGGTGATTTTGGTTGGACGGTAATGCTGTTGACTGAATTACCCGAAGACGGACGACTGTTTGTAGTTTTTGACACCATGTCATCGTCGTTGTCAACATTGTCAGCGATTGTTGTTATCGATTTCTCTCGATGGTGAGTTTTCGGTTTAGGACTATCAAAGGTTGGCGTCTCGTCCATGGTATAACACAAATCTGCACTTATGTTGTTGGTTGCTCCTTGAGGTGCACTGCAAAAAACAAGACAATACAAGTTTTTAAAAAATCAATCAATCAATCAATCAGTCAGTCAGTCAGTTAGTCAGAAGTTTTCTCAAAACTGTGTTAAATGCGAAAGAAAAATAAGGCAAACACACAAAATCACAGTCAAATATGAGTTTGTTAGCCCAATTGTTCATATGTTTCTCTTTGAAAATATTTCTTACGTTTCACCGAAAGTCAAATAAATGTTAATGCTGTAAGTAAAAATGTATATATGGTGGATTTTTTGACACAATGATTGTAGTGACGTCACGAAATTAATTATCTATTGAAATGTCGGGTAGAACTTCAGTCTGCATATCTGTACACTTTTAGAAATAATGGTTCATTGAGGGTTCTCTAGAAAAGAGTAGGCCTCCTTTGGTTCTATATAGAACTGTCTCCACTCCGAAGCCTTGCTATGGTTCTATATGGAACCATTACGATAAAAGTGACCGTATATATTCGAATGAAGGGGGAATTAACCAGTCTTATAGAGGAGTTTTGAATCCATAATTTTGTCTTTGATTTATTAGCTATTTATTTGTCAAAATAACGGCGACATTTTCACGTATATGTTGTGAAAATGATTTAATGTGAACTTATTACACATTGTATTTTGCAGTACGAGATGTTATAAAAAGTGTAAGTTATGATTTTTATGCTCTGTCTTTATTTTAGAGACAATACAGTTTCCAAAGATGCGAGAAGATTTGGCGAGGAACGAACTCGGACACTGCTGTCAAGGGACAGATGAGCGAGTTAGGTCTAATGCTTGATTAAGTAGTCTGCTGTTTGCCTACTTTGAACACAAAAGAAGCACCTTCACATCAAGGTTTGTTGAATTTAATGTTTTAAAGTACACGCATCTCATGTGTAAACAAGCTCCCATAAGTCTAAAGGAAAGAGGCCAACGTAAAAACAATGACGTAGCAAAAATTATGACTTATCACTCATTTTATTTGGAGGGACCCCTTTTCTGGGCATATGGCCTATACATTTGATAATATCAATAACGGTTGTAGGTATCATATGTTTAAATGTAACAATGTCGATTACATAGAAGCTCACTAACTACTGTGGAGTCATGGTTATTTCAACTTTCTTCAATTCGGTCGATAAAGTTTTGGACGAATATTGGACCCTTCATAACGTAAAGTATTTATATTTGCAATCCATCCATTTTAAATGTGAACTATAACAAATTTAGTCATAAACATTACCTCCATTGAAATAAATCACGGAAAAAAGTAATTTTAAACTTGACTTAGTTAAACTGATGGAGTTTAATATTTTGTTAAACCGGTATAACAGGCAGACAGTCCCCAGAATTGAAAATAGTGGATTAAATAAGTGATAAATAGTAAGTAAACTAGAAAAAGTAGCAAATAAAAAGGTAAATAAAAGATAGGTCAGTCAGAAATAAGATATAAGTACATAAGAAATACGTAAAAAAGAAATTAGTACTAAGTTGATAAATAAATAAGTAAAAAGAAATAAAATAATGAATATGTTAGAAATGAGTCATTCATGAATGAGTAAGTTGCAAGTAAGTCAATTATAAGGTAACTAAGAAATAAACAATGCGCAAAAAATAAGCAAGACTTAGGTAAGTGATCAGTAAGTAAGTTATAAATAACTTAAGTAAGTAGGCCTAGTAAGTCATTAAGTAATCAGTCGTAAGTAAGAAATAAGCGAGGAAAATGTAAGTAGTGTTTGTTTATTTGTTTGTTTGATTGTCATTTTACGTCGTACTCAATGGTATTTCACTTATAACACCACAGATTGTCCACTTCACAATTTTCCTTACCAGGAAGAAACCTCGTAAAAAAAACCCTCCGCGATTGCTGAATACCTGAGGGTCGACAGATGGTCTCAATCCTGTGGACGGTACATCGACATAGGCAAAGCGAGTGAATAATACATGAAAAATACATGAAGTATTGAGTGACTGATAAGTTAGGAAGTAATAAGTAAAAAGATAAGTAAATAAGTTATTTGTAACAAAATCAGAAAGTAAATAAGTGAAGAAGTAAGTTTTAAATAAATACGTAAGTTATAAGTTAATAAGTAAGAAGTAAGCACATAAGTCACTAGTTAGTAAGTAATCAGTAAAGAAATAATAAATAATATAGAATAATAATTAAGCAATAAGGTAATACAGGTAATATATTATAAGTAAGTAATCAATAAATAAAAAATAAATAAAGGAGTTAATAAGAAAGTTAGAACTAAGTTATAAGAAAGTAAATAATAAGGACATAAGTAAATAATAAGTAAGCAATAAGTAAATGAGTAGGAAATAATTAAGTATGTAATAAGTATAGAGTAAATAAACAATAAACAAAAAATATTTTAAAAAATAAGTTAGTAATAAGCAAGACAAAGGTAAATAATCCGAAGTTGACAAGAAATGAGAAATCATAATTAAGTAAGTATTCAGTTAATAAGTATGCAATATTTACAGTCCAGAAAATATTTTCACATAACCTTATTAAGTGGTGTCGAAAAGAAATTCTTCGTGATTAAAGTTTGGACATACAATTAAAGCAGAAGTTGAAATACAATGAGAACTACACGGTCATGTAAATGTACAGTGTAGGGGGTGTATCCTGTATTTATGAATGAGTGGGAAGCATATAAATTGGAGTGGGCATTTCTGGACAAAGCGATACTGGCCAATTTGAATATGAAAAGGATGCTCAGTGTAAATGCAAGTGCTCTGGCTCTTATAAACTTAAACAGAATGTCTTCAAACATGTGTAAGAGCATCTGCTTCTAAACAGAAATAATGCATTTTGATTCAATGCCAGAAGTTTTATATGTTGCCAAAAGTGAAAATAGTATTGGGACAATAATTGTAAATACGTTTACACATTACCTCTTGTTAAGTGTAGTCTGTTGTTTTCATACTTTTAATTGGTTGGTTTGTAATAATGAATTATCACAGTAACTTAAATATATAATATTGGGTTAAAATCATAAAATGTATTTTTCCATGTGTGTTACGATTTGATTGAATAAAACAAAGTGAAATGATCAAACCAAATAACACCCTTTAAGCCTCTATATTATTCTATATGGTTCCATAAAAAATGTTTCACCATGCAATGATACTCAATTGTGCTTATCTTTGAAAATATTCTTCAGTGCTGCCAAACATTAATTGAAGTCTTGGAGAGAAAAAATTAAATTATACGAGCAATGAGAGCCACCAGAGAGACATTTGTGAGTGAACGGTGTTAAGTGGGAAAAAGGATATTGTTTCCAAGGCGCACAAATTAATATGGAGAACTGTAAGCAATACATGGATAACCCTTTTCTGATTCTGTACATATCCCTAGCAAAGGGTAATACAACCATTTATAGAACTCTGTGTGATTCGGCGTGCAACCCTTTATGGTTGGAAAATAGAACTGTTTTGAAAAGGTTCAATATATAACCCTATGTCTATTAGTGATTTCTTTGTAATTGAACTAAATAATTATTAAATCCAACTAGACACTGTTGTACAAAAATTAACCGACTCGTCCAGAAGTAATAATGTTGTAATTAATGAATTCTCAAATAGGCTATAGCTCATCAGATACTGTGCTTGGTGTTAAAGGGAAATAACTCTAGACAAAAACACAACTCTGTCGCACATTGGGGGGGGGGGGGGGGGGGGGGGGGGGGGGGGGGG
>JAVFBW010193147.1:0-10216 GCA_034783835.1 Mopalia ciliata
GGCTGGCATGTCGTCATATAAGTGAAATACCCTTGAGTACAACGTTAAACCCCAATCAAACAAACAAACAAACAAATCCAAAATGGAGCGTTTGTATACACCTCACATTATGATGGTATAAGTGTTCAGTTTGTGGAAGTACAATGTCATCATATCAGTGAATTACCTTGAAGCACCAATCAACCAATGAAAAAGCTTGTAAACTGTTAATTGTGTTCATGAATAAGAAAAGTATAGGTCAGTAAAATCATCTATAACTAAACCGAATATCTATAATAATGCGTAAATTTATGCCACGGTCATAGAATGCATGAGGATGTAGCAATCAGTTTTTTTTTTTCAATTTATAAGCTTTCTTGAATTTTCAGATTATCTCTTTTGCGTTTTTTTTTTTCCAGCCATTTCAAACTTCCTCACCCAAAAAATCTTTTGATGAAGACAAGGATGTGTTGGAACAAGTAATTGTTGAAGCTAAACTGCAGGTATTTGACATCTTTATGGCTTTCTGTTGCTTTCCACCATTTTTGGGAGGTTACTTGAGGTGAGACCACCTCTGGAAAATCATGTGATCATGCGACCCACAGTCATGTGAAATCCTATGTCTGGTGAGAAATTACAAAAAAAAAACAAAAAAAATTAAAATTGATGACACAATTTTTTTTATTAAACCCACTCCAATATCGCTGTCAAACCCCAAAATGTTGAATTTATTGCATAAAAGTTAAACCTATAGTACGTGATGTTTAAGTTTTTTTCAAACCCTATTCACTGTATATAGTATCTGGTGAGAAATTTTTGTCCTGAAAATTTGTGGTCACAATAAATTTGACATTTTTCCAGGGGTGATTGAGACTTGTTTTGCTATTCTGTCTTTTCAATCAAGTTCCTGTCCTCAAAAAAAGGAATTGGGTTTAAGTTTTCAGGAGTACATATTATTGTGTATTTTTTCATTTTATATCTTAGAAAATCGTGTGGACTAAAATAAATACAGCAGTTTTAATAGTTCTATTGAGTTTTTAAATATTTGATTTAATACACTGAAACTACACCTAAACATGACAGTGCCACAGTGGGGAGCCTATATGTATCTGCTGGGATAATCCCATTTCCATTAATCTTTCTGATAATAAGCTTACTGATAAAACTAAATTCAGGGGTCAAATTTAACTATTTTTATTGGAAATTTTAGAGCTATCATAAACTTTGAAATTTTAACTTCAATTATAAAATTTGTCCAATGCTGAATAAATCCAGTAAGATTACTGTGGTCCATTTTTAGCCCAAAAGAGCCAGAATTTGATCAATCATGAATCATGACTCCTCATCCAACTTTTTTCAAAATATTTATCCACTCTGTCGTTTACTTAGCGCTGGAAAAAACATTAATTTTCCAAACAGCAAAACATTTCACATTTTATGATTGTGTTACTCTTAACTGTGAGGTAAACCATTGACATAGAAGTCAAATAAATGGATTTCTCACAAACACAAGAGATCACAAATTTCTCACCAAATACTACATAAAAACCTGTACGTAATTGTCAGAATTTTTTAAATAAATATGGGATTTTACTAGAACTATATTGCAGGGGGTTGGGAGGGAGCTTCTCAATACCCTCGTTCTCCCAGAGCTACATGAAGTCAATCTGTCTGTGATATTTTCCTATTATTCCTGTGATTGTCTGTTTTTAAAAACCCCAATCAAACGATGAAACACTCAATCTCTGTTTGAAGGATTGAATGAGATCCCAGAGGTGTTCAAAGTCATTAAGGAGTCTTTGCAATTTGGTCTTCATCTCCTGTGAATATCACTGGGGGGAATTTACTGAGGCTGTTTTGGATTTCCACGCCACTGGCAATCCAAAGTTATCATAGAGGTGAAACGTCTCAAGCCCTGTAATAATGTAAATCATGAGAAAAAATTGACATGTATTTTACCTATCCTGTGCTGTCATGTATTTTGTGAGTGTGTGTAGTCAGCGCATGGGCGGTTTACTTCACCCATTGGCTGGCCTGTGGTTAAATTAATAAAATAATATTATACATGCTGAGAAACTTCCAATAAATTAATTTATCTAAAATAATAAGTATTTTTAATTGTATTAAATACTTTTCCCAACCTTCTGCTGTGTGCTTCCTGTTGCCCTAATGCTCTTGGAGCAAAAAGGCGATGTGAAGCTGATTTTTTTGTGGTGTGGTTGTATTGAGTCCTGTTATTGTTCTGTTTTTCTCCTGTCTTGTCTTTGTTTGTTGCCAGTGGTGTCGATGGTGGTTTCTTTAATCGATTTTCCTGGCACACCATCATGTGAGGGAAATAACCTTAAGTATGTTGTTAAACCCCAATCAAAGAAACAAGACATTTCACAATTTGATATTTTCAGGAAGCTTATAGTTTGCTGGTTTCTGAACAGATACACTTTAACCTGCTTATCTAAATTACATCTAATCTGATCAAATCTCCGGATTACCGTACTTATAACTTTAAACTGTATATTTAATTAAAATCCATACCATAGAAGTATAATGTTTTTCATCCACAGGGAATAATCTTCCAAGACCTACTCAATGAATTGAGTGATGCCAAAAACCATTTGGTGAGTACCAGAGAGTACATGAATTTATTGATAGAAGTACAATATTTGTTTTGTGTTTGTTAACATTCAACGGATCACCCAATATATATATTTAGATAAAGCCAGAATTTCTATTGAATTTAATTTTTTAATATTGGATAACATTTGACATTTGACAGACCTCACAAATGATACTTTTAATGGAAGTCCTATAAGATGTCAAGATTTGAGTCGTTTTTAGTAACATCAAACAAACAAACAAGTAACATCAAAAGGGAAAAATGTGTATGACATCATTAGAAAGCACAATCCACTATAATAAATGTTGGTACAAAGAGGACCACATTTCATATAGTAAATTACCTCCCTTGGCAACTTTACAAGTCTCCTATTGATGTGGCCAGACTTTGTAATAAATTCCAGTTACTTTACTTGTATTATTATTATATTTATTTCATGCTTTACATACTTTTTTCTTACTCTATATAATGGTCTATATAGTGATTATATAACTTATTTTATTTTAATATCTCTACAAAACATTTTAGCACCAAATTATCGCTAGAAAGTATTTTAGCGCTTTTAATAATATATGCCCTGAACTATTTATCTAATTCTTTATCTGATTATAATCATTTTCTTAATGTATTGATAAAAGTTTATAATGTATTTTTGTTAAATGTTTTATTTGTCTTTGTTATATTCCTCTCGACCCTCATGAAAAGAGGCTTTATTGCTTATATGGCTATCGAGCTGAAATAAAGATTATTATTATTATTATTATTATTATTATTATTATTATTATTATTATTATTATTATTATATGTGTTTGTTTGTTTGTTTATTTGTTTGATTGGTGACATTTTGTATTTAAAGCGCTATATACCAAAGTGCGCTATAAGTGTTGTAAAACAATTAAATTCTCTCATTTCCATAATAAATACATACATATGAGTGCAGTAAGGACTTAAAAAGTAGAGCAAAAATTGTTCAACTGCTAACTTCACTCTACTTTTCGGAAGCTAACTAGTTAAGTAAGCCGATTGTACATTCACATCGCAATTGGATGCCACGTGAAGACGTGTACATTCCTTATACAGAGTTTCAGAATCTTCAGAAATACTTGCAGTTGCTATGATCTAACGCAACATCCGATAATCCCGTGTGGACCATGATGACATGCAGAAAAATGTTATCATATGTCGGCCATTATGTGCCAGGTGCCGAAATTGTATACTTTCACATAAAGATAATGCCTGTATGTTGTAAGATAAGCAAAACATCTTGTCTAAATTCATATGGTGGAAGTCCTCGGCAGTTTAACTTCTGTTAGCTGTTTTAAGACGTGTTTATGTCTATACAACATTTTTTTATAGTTTAAAGTTAAGTTAATTGGGTAAGCATTTCTTTGTAGAAGGCTCTGTGACAATTGTGAGAATATTTCTTATCGTACTACACCAAGCCGCTTTTCCGTGTGAAAGAGAAACATGAACACGTTGTGCACTGGATTTGTGACGTTAGTGACGCTGTGTACACTAGCTGTTTGCGTCCCGTTGACGTATGATGATTCAATATGCTATTCGACGTCATCATCGCCCCACAGATATTACTCGTCTCATACAGACTACGCTGACGTTCAAAAAACGGGAAACGATTTCTCTCTACCTGGTACGTCTACTGTGTGGTTAATCTTTTTTATTTTGTGTGATCCATAGAGAACAGTTTACGTATATAGTAAACTGAGCGCAGCTCGATGCTTGCGTCCTTGAGCTAATTGTCAACTGATCGTTTGTTCGAAAACAAAAAAAGCGAAAATCCCGCTGCTTGTGTCATTGGGTGTGATATATCCTTAATATGAAGAGAAAGTCTGACACAAAACTCCATCAGATGGTCCAAGCGTTACTCTCTCCGCGCTGCTTTTTTGACCAATTTGACTGTTTATATTTAAATTGACATACGTCTTTATCACTGTACGGCTGTTGGTTTCGTGACAATGCTATATTTATGTTTATCAGAATACGCGGTATCAAAATAATTGGTAATCCTTCATTTAATGTGGTGGTTTGATGAATGGCGGCTCCATTCGGATGAATGATTTGCGCCATAACAATAGGTGATAAAATTGAGCGCGACTTTTGTTTAGTACAAAAATAAGCAATCAGCGACAGCCCTCTTCCCAAGAACCCCCCCCCCTTCAACTTCAATCACAACTACACTTTGAATCTCTCAGACAAAAATAGATAGGTTATTAGAAGAGATGCGATTTTACATGAACTGGGGTTACTTTAAATCACTGCAGTCTTGTTTGGATTAAATATACTTATCTTCTGCAACTGTATAAATAAGTTTTCCCTATAATCCCTGTAATTATCACATTTAAACAGTATATGTTCCATGGTCTCTTCCACATCACACTCGCCCCACAACCCAGTGTCATGAAGACCAAACCTCTTCAAATACGCATTGGTTTGGAAATGGCCAAATAACACACGGTGGTTTAGTTCTTCAGCTATCCTGTAATTAAATGTAGAGCTATTTTGATAAGAAACAGACGGATTGATTATGAAAAAATCTTCCCTTTGTCGAATTGTCCCATTCGTCCTGCCACGTAGTTATGAAGTGGGGTTTGACCCTAGCTAATATATTTCATTTTGCTACCTTGAAGCTTTAAGTAAGGATCACATGAGATTGCACATGGCTCACAGCGTGCAATCTCACGTGGTCGATTTTGATTGGCCAATTGATTCGTTAATCAATTGATTGATTGATTACGCAGTCATATGACCAGCCCAATTGGTGCAATAATTCCTCCTTGCACAACTGACAGCAAACGATGACAAGATAGAACTATGTCAGCTGCCCTGCAAGCATATTTCAAAGCGTTTGGGCAACAATATTCACCCTAAGGCCTGGGAATAGCATGGTGAAGAAATACTAACCCGTAAGTAAAATAGAAAGAAAATTTATTATTAATAATTATGGATTAAGGTTGTGTATGTGATCTGTACAATGATCCCAAACCACGGTAGAATGAATTTCCCTTCCTTTATACAGGATGTGAAACGAAAAAGTTTTACTATCTATCTCGCCATGGTATCAGATAGCCATCGAGCACCTCACTGGCAAGAATTCACGCCTTGGCTGTGGACAACATGTCAAAAGGTAACTGTTTAAGTCATTCATTGATTGATTGATTAAGTGGTTGATTGATTGGGGTTTACGTCGTTATTTGGAAAATTTCTTTCATATGACGAATCAGCGAATAACGCAAAACAGACGACAGAAACCGGCAACGAAAAACATTGATCTATACGATTTGAAAGTGAAAAAGACGTTCTCAACCATACATTGGTTTAGTTTCTTTTAAAAGAAAGCAACTAATTAAGATATTCAAGTGGTGGCTTGAATTAAAAAATGAACATTAATATATCAGAATTTGGAATTCTCACAAATCATAAAATTAATTTCTTTTTCAGGTAGTCTGTGTTCGGCGGATCAATCCGCAATCAAAAGCTGGGAGTTCCGAATGCATTCTCACCTAGCGGGTCAGCTTGCAGACATTGGGCGACAACAATCTCTAGAAGCAGGTTAAGTGGTCAATTTATTCCATCGACCCTATAGCTTTTCTACAGAATAAAATGTCACAGAAATTTATCTTAAAGGTATAACGATCTTTTTGAGTAAGAAACCTATTGTTATCAATCATTTAAATGATATTATATATTAAATTAAGAAAGTTCAAAAAGATAAATGATATATTTCTGTTTAAAAAAATGTAAAGCCTTCCTTAAGTTTTTTTTTAATTATTTAATTTTCTCGTTAATCGTCTTCTCATTAAACGTATCAACGTACGTTGGTGTTTTCATGAGTTTCTAAATATCATTACGGATTTTTCAATGGTTACACCCTAAATTATCACTGATGAATGTTTTTCTGTCCTTGTTGTGATTTTAACCTAAATTTACATGATTTTTTTTCATTGAACATAAATATAGCCTATTTGTCATGGAAACGCACCATACTTTTTATATTCTATAGGTCTTACAAAAAAATCAAAGAATTCTTAGGGTAACTGCAGTGATTTTTTATAGTATAGTTTTTTTTTTTTTATCCTTTTTTTTAATTTCATTTTAAACCATTTATTCCTGGTTTTCTTATTTCATGGATATCGCAGGAAGGCGATGGGCTCAGAGATTTCCAAGCCTTGTAGGACAACCTTATTCCTCATCCAGATATAGTTTCAAACATACATTTGTCACAAGAACGTATGAAACAGCTAAAGCTCTGGCCATGGGGATGTTCAATAAGTCTGGTAAGTTACAGTGAAAATATACAAACAAAAACAGAAGCTGGTCGACACAGACATTTCTTTTAATTTAATTTGATTTTTTTTCTTGCATCAGAAGAGCAGATCAACAATGGATTTTTTTTCTGAAAAATATGCATAAAACAGACTTTTCTTTCTCCTAGTTCAAATTTTTGACAACAAACTGCCTGTGGATGAATATACATAAAACAGACTTTTCCTTCTCGTAGCTCAAATTTTTTACAACAAACTGCCCGTGGATGAAGTGGTTACCCTTGACTAATTAAATATTAATTGATTGATCGATTGGTGTTTTATGCCATGCTTTAAGGGTATTTAATTTATATGACGGTGGTGTATTCCAACAATAATTTACACGAGCAAAACTATTAAATATAAGGTGCTATGATAGGGCCCTTTGTTGGAAAGTCAATCTTCCTCCAGTGCTAGGCAAAGCCAGACTTGTTATTCTTCAAGCAACTTCTCCTTAGCCAGAGGGCTGAACGGATATCAGTCTTATAAGGCGAGATCTCTTTTGTACGGCGAGACAGATATCTGATTGGTTATGATTTTAATCATACATAAATAGATCAGTCTCCTAGCATACACTTCGCTTTAACTGCTGTCTATGTGAAGACTTAATAGATATGCAAAAACTGCCAAATTCATTCCTTAACATCTTTAGGCAAAAGCTTAGAATAACGTTAACAGATTACAACAAATTTCGCACAAGGTGTGTAAAATTCCGTTTTTGAGGGTAACAACTTATCAAATTTATTCTGTTATCGCGAGTTTATGGAAGTGCTGCATACGTTAAAATACTCACAAATACTCACTCATTAACTAAGCCAATACTTGTTAATTGAAATTCTATTGGCTATCCCTTTAACAAGAAGTGTAATGAATTGCAATTGTCGGGCCTTCAGCAGTGGGATATAGACAACAGTATGGTTACATGCTGCTGAGGTGCCGATTACTCTAACTAAGAGGGGAAATAACTCCTTGGTTGACCCAACAAACAAATATCATGAGCCTTTAAACTCCTGAGAATTAGAAATACAAGAACGGTAACAACAACATCATACATGTTCCCGGGTGAAATATAATATCACTTTAATGATGGTCAGCAATTATTAAATGATACGAAATTGGAAAGAAAAATAAGGACGGGCAATCGGAACGTACCCAAACTGATAAAATACAATTTAAAACCATACACATTATCATATTTAGAACATTTATACGTTCCGTCAGTAAAAACCCAAGTTGGAGGATGGAATTCCATCTGCCGCTATCGACGGCCTCTCAAAACATATATCTGATTTTTTTCGTGGATACCACTGACAAAATAATCTAACTCGAAATTTTTTCTTCTCTTTTAAATAAAGTTTTATTTCAATTTCTCGCTAGAGTTAACCAGTTAAAGTTATAATATTGAAAATATTGCAGGTAGGGGAAATACTAATAATTGTGTTGAATGTATCTTAAACAGATCAGAGATATGTTTAGAGAGGCCGACGATAGTGGCAGATCGATTTCCAACCTCCACAATGGGTTTTATTGCATTGATGAATTTAATGACAATGTTATTTCTGTATGTTTCAGATTTCCATATGGATTCTAAATCAGAATCTCACTGCGATTCCTTGTTATTATTTTATACATGTTGTGACAAATACAAGAAGGTAAATCTGAATATTGACTGGTATTTTATAAGGTTTTAACGTCCGTACTCTTGTTATTTCACTTCTATGACGACTGTATGTGTATTACACATTGTTCTTTGCTTATATATAGTTAGAAACCGAGACAAAAAGTCTTTAACACCACGATTATCAGAATTACGTCGTGTGACTTTCTCGTATGCTTATTGGCCCACTGACGGACTCAAAAGCCAGGCAGGATAAGCAGGCAAAAACGTTAACCACAAAGCATGCTACGCAAACCTTCTAGTTCTAGTTAAAATACTAACGCTATATTCTGAAAACTTTCGTTATTAAATTATATATATCATTTGAGAACTCATTTTTCATATTCGGATTTCATTTTTAGGTAATTAAAGAACAATATCACAAAGAGAGGAACGATTTCGCAAATGGTCACGAGATGAGAGGAATGCTCACAAACATCAATCATCGACTAGATCAAACAAAAAACCTTCGACCTATACAAGGTTAGCAATGATCCCACACCGCCATGCTGGCGAATGGTACGATAAGGCAAACTTTTATCTAAAAGTTTTTATTCCGCGGATGGGAGCAACTATATAGATGGTTTTTTTAATAACACATAAGGATATTGGGTTGATTGGTAAAACATTATAACTGATATCGACATTAGTAATGCTAAGCACTTTATTCACAACAAATAAATAACGAAAAATCCTAACGATTTAGCCTGGATAACAACAAAATTAAAACATGAAGCTAAAATAACGAACAACTAACTATCTTTCATACAACTTAAACGAGAGACACGCTTATAAATTCGTCTAACGGGGATCCACTTGTACTTAACTAGATGTAAAATAAAAAAAATTTAAACTAAGTTATAAACAAATTCTTAAATAAAAACATATCTGTCTGAATAATAAAATAAGTGCTGTGTCAACCTTTAGAACGCCTGGTTTGATTGAGATAACCGTTATTCACTAGGTCAATGGTTTGTGGCCTCGCCCTTTCAAAACTTATTATTATTACAGGAGGAATCTTTACAAATATAAATTCATCATGATCGGGGTTTGAGTTCAGAACAGACCGTTCTATGAAATTTGCCGCAAAAAACTATCTCGGGTAGTTTAGGTGTGTGGATTTGATCCAGGTACCGTTAGGATATAGAGGATACAATACTGACGGTACAACTTCATCAAATCGTCTTGTAGATGGAGAATGTTTTATCCAAAATACACAGATAGTAAGATGTTGTCAAAGGGAATGAACGTGAAAAACATCTATCGATATACCAAAAGTTATCATTTTATAGCTCCTTACCTGAACTCATCAATTTTCGCCTGCATATATAGTCAAACTTTTTCTGGAAACCAGCTATCGAAGTTCTCTCGCCGTCTTGTTCCCTAATTCCCATGTGCCTTTGTTCGTTCACAGCCGTCTGACATAAGGTTAAGGACTCTACCGCTAGTCAGGGGTAAAATTTTGATTTTTTTTTTTTTTGCCTTTCTGAAATCTTCTTTTTATAATCTTGATAATGCAAAAAGTTTGACAAAAAAATGTAGTATTTTAGAATGTTTTTTTTTAGATTTTAATTGTAAAATGCATGCTTCAAAGATTATGCATATCGAAGGGTGGGAGGGATTAACGAGATTATCTCACCTCGACTG
>JAVFBW010193158.1:0-10216 GCA_034783835.1 Mopalia ciliata
AGGGTATTTCACATAGATGACGACGGATTGTCCACTTCACACTGCACCTAGCCTTATTATGGTGAAAAACCGGGAGGAAACCTTGTAAAAACCACCCCCGGGATTGCCGGAGCCATAACATGTGACTCCCTCATATACCTGATGGTCGACAGGCGGACTCGATTGCCAGAGGACAGTATAATGGGTAAATAAAACCCATGTCTGACAAGGGCAAACAATGACAAGATACTAGATGATCGAGAGGCAAAGTTTGGCAAGTAAAACCCATGTCTGACAAGGGCAAACTATGCGAGATACTAGATGATCAAGACCACATAAATCATTTTTTGGTTAATAGACAATATATGGAATAACGAGCATGATGTAAGATACCAAAATGGTATACTTTCCAAGTTGTCCCTTTAATAGGTCAAGAAAACACACACTACTGATTCTCTAAATACAAAATAAAGAGATGAAATAATGAGTTCAAACTAGGTCTTAACTTTTTTCAAATAACACTATGTCATCGTGTTTGTTATTGTCTTTTGGGTCTCTCACGAGTCTTTTGTGACTAAGTTACATTTTGTTACAGAGATTGACAAAATCAAATTTATCTGTGAGGTATTGTCATCGGTACATTTAATAACGGTGGATATTTTTTTGTTATTTCACCATTATGAGTTGAAGGAGTTGATAAACAGAATATTGTGCTATAATCAACACCATTTCAATTAACAGCTCCTGTCTGTGTTAACTTTCCTATCACATGCTGATTTTGTATTTCTTTAAAATACTAATAAGTTATAACCCAAACCAAGAGTTATTACAACGGTCGTAATATTTCTGTAAAGAAGCTAGTCATCGACCACTCTTCTTTATTAAGAATTTATACTAGTTATGTTAAGTTTAAATGTTGTTTGTTTGATTGGAGTTTAAAGTCCTACTCAAAGGTTTCACTTATATGACTACGGATTGTCCACTTCACACTGCAACTAACCTTATTACGTTGGAGAAACCGAGGGAAAACCCCGTTAAAACTACCCCTGCGAGTGCCAGAGCCACAACATGTGGCTAGCTCATATACCTGATGGTCGACAGCCGGACTCAATCCTGTGAACAGTACATTGAAGCAGGTTCAGTTTAGTAAGCAAACACACTACCACTAAGTCACGGCGGCGGGCTTAAATGTTGTCAAAGTCAGCGATAAGATTCAGGTGTGTGATGACTCTTCTGTCTTTCAGATGCCTGACCCTTGTCAAATCAGTTTACTCATCGTTAACATGATTACATTATATCCCAGCTAATGGACCAGTTCATCAGAATAGGACTGACACATGATTTACAGTCGATTTTATCAAGCAACTGTGCAAAATGGTTTTTTATTCGATGTAATCCGACGCGACATGAGTTTGGAAGTTGTAATTTGTGAAAGTCAAATCTGACTAACACCCATCCGTCAGTAATTGTACACACTGGATCTGTACTGTTGGGATTGAACTGTACCTGAAAGCGACAAACCAAATCATCAGTTTCCTGAGCTTTGTGAATGACTGTTCTGTCGAACTGGTGAACATGGACTAACCATTTCTACGGTGTGTTGAGATCTATAAGTGTGGATTTCTATCCGCTGAACATCATAACCCTCTTCCTGAAATTATGGAACAGATGGAGTATGTTCTTAGTGAAACAGTTTAAAAATTAAACTCCAGGTTTATTCACTTATATGATGGTGTTTCACTATTACTGAAGGAAGAAATTGGGCAAAGCTCTACGATTTATGATGAATAAAGATTGATAAAAAAGTGTTAAACACTGTTGTCAAGGGTATTTCACTTGTATTAGGACAGTGTATAACCGTATGTTACCAGTTTTGCTTGGTTAACTCTAAAATGAATCCTCCTCAACTGCTAAGATAAGATAGTATCACCATGCTTGAAATATAACCCATAATCAGGCTGCAGAGAATGAAGAATGTTGTTTGTTTGCTTGATTGATTAGGGTTTAACATCAAACTTAGGGGCATTTCACTTATATGGCAACGGATTGTCCACAATGTGCCTTGCCTAATTATGGGGGAAAACCGAAAGGAAATCTGGTAAAAACTACATCCAAGATTCACAGAATGATAAAAAGAAATCTTAAATTACTTGTTCAGCTTTAGACAATTATGTTTATGACCGGCCCAGTGCAGTTTCCTAGATTCAGGTTTGAGAACCAAGGGCTTAGGCAGACACCCGTCCACCCATCCAAATGGACACCCTGAAGTGAACAATTGCCTCATTTGGACACCCTGTTTTAAGAAACATCAACATGCAAGAGATAGGAAAACTGTCAAAATTGGACACCCAGTTATATCAAAAGTGAAACAAATGACCATTTTGGACACCCTACTTTTGATTTCTGGCGAAGCCCCTGTTGAGAACACTTTGATTAAAATACTGCTGAGCATTCAGTCGTGTTGTCAATATCTCTTGTTGTTTTTTGTTTTAAACAAAGATTTACTTTTAATTTCTGGATTTTTGAAAACTAATGTTTAAAAGAAAACTATATTTTGAAGATGATAATAATGACCCATACGTACATGTACACTAGCAAGAGAGGAACTAGCCACCTGCTGCGTTTGGGGAAAGGGTTGGTGGGGTGCCGGGGATGTGGTCAGTGGGCGACACATAGAACCCACAGAACTTGTTGATTGCTTCGAGGTAACTGACATGGTCCTTCGACGAAATGGCCTCCTCATGATTTCATCCTCTTCCTCTTCTTCCTGATCAATCATAACAGACAAAAAATATCCACATCTTTATAGTGCAAGAGGATAACACACTTACAAACTTCTGCTCAAATTTATTGTAATGTAATTAAAAAGATGATTTGATTGGTGTTTCAAAGGTATTCAAGCCTGTTGGAAAGAACGATCCGAACATCATGGTTATGAGATCGGAACTTAGGAGGACCGATTTATAGGTTTCCCAAATTGTTTGCAGTCTTCATCTTAATTTGCATTTTGCTATAAGATTACAGCACAAGCCTGATATTTCACTTGTATGACCTCAGTGAGATGTGAGGTGTTTTGATACTACTGTCATGTTAATTTTCCTCCAGTAAAGACTGTACAGCATTGCTACTCTCCAAACAAACTGCATTAGCCAGAGGGCTGTAATTTATAAGAGAAGAAAACAAAATCCCAGTCTTTTCTATATTTAAAGATAATGATTTGGAGTGCTTTTAGGTTCATCAACATACCATGATTGGTATGTTTGTTTGTTTGTTTGATTGGGATTTAACGTCGTACTCAGGGTATTTCACTTATATGACGTATGCCAGCCCAATGGGGGAAGGAAACCACCCCTAACACCACTGGCAACAAACAAAAATAGGAAGGGACAAATACAGGAATGACAACAACAGGACGCAATACAAACACCACAAACAGATCGGCTTCCTCTTCCCCTTAAGCTCTGAAAGCACCAGGGCAACATGAAACATTTCCCTGCAATTGCTTGCATGATCGGTATGATTGGATTTGCAATAACATGGGAGCTGCTACATGATAATATATTCTTATACACCCATCAGATAAAGGTGTTCACTTCAAGAAATGGTATACTTTTGTTAACTGATTTCATGGTGTTAACAAATGACGCTGTATTTTCAATAAACAAGATGCTAATAATGACAATTCATCATGGTGCAAAGTGATTGTCCACAACTTCTAGGCATGGACTTAGTACTCTGCTGACAAATTAAATTCACAACAGCTTGGTATACAGTGAAACAGACATGCCTACCAAATACCAATTAACACAGAATATTCTGGCTTAAATTAAAGTAACATTTTTTGACAAAACCAACATCCATTCTTACACATAAATATAGATCAAAGCTTTGCCTGGGTGCTGGTTATTTTTTATAAGACAGGATTTTAACAACAGTTAATATATATATAGGATATTATACAGTGAAGTTTGAATACTTCACTTTATTGCTCTCGTGAATGGTAGAAAGAATAACCTACTTGTCGCTTCAGTGTACTGTTCACACGTTTGTTTGTTTCTGTCTGTCCACCTCAGATATATGAGTGTGGCTCCAAAAAGCGAGGTGGTTGTTTTAACACGGACATGGACTATACCTTTAGTTTGTTTGTTTGTTTGATTGGTGTTTAACTTCCTACTCAAGGGTATTTCACAAATATGACGACGGACAAAAATACAGAACATCACAAACAAATCTGCTTCCTGTTACCCTTTAGCTCTGAGAACACCAGGGCAACAGAAAGCAACCTCTTTTCTCGCCTCTTATGATCGACAGAGGAAGCCGAGGGAGTATTCCTCACAGGGCGACACTAGATTGAAGAGTGATTGACAATGTGAAGTGTTTTGCTCTATTAGACAATTAATCTTCCACCAGTGCTAAGTAAAACTACAGGTATTGCTCTAAGTCTTAAGCTCCAAACAACTACTCCGATTTTCAAGGACCAGTTGTTATACTCACACAACTCTTCTCTGTCCAACGTTGAGCCGGATGCGCCAAAGAAGTTTTTGAAGAAGCCTGCTTTGGGAGGTTCTGGTGTCTCACAGGGAAGGAACATATCTCCTAACATTTCATTCAGACTGACACTGAAATTAAATAAAACATTTTTCATCATTATAATCAATTTACTTCCTTACAAAATTCCTTGGAAAAACTTGGCATATTCTTGTAATTCAAACTATTATGGGCCAATTATCTTGACAAACAGTTTATGTATGTTTCTTGTCAATCGTGATCACTTTCATACATTTATTAACTATATGGTGATAATTAACAAGAGATGCTAAGGGCATTTAAACTTCAGTTTTTGTCTGTATTGAGTCAACAATTAGGATAGCATGGCACTACCATGGAGGAGAACAAAACTTGATGTCATTGAAAACAACCAGGATAGGATGGCACTATAATGGAGGAGAACAAAAGTTGATGTCATTGATAACAATCAGGATAGCATGGCACTATAATGGAGGAGAACAAAACTTAATGTCATTGATAACAACCAGGATAGGATGGCACTATAATGGAGGAGAACAAAACTTGATGTCATTGAAAACAATCAGGATAGCATGGGACTATAATGGAGGAGAACAAAACTTGATGTCATTGAAAACAACCAGAATAGCATGGGACTATAATGGAGGAGAACAAAACTTGATGTCATTGATAACAACCAGGATAGCATGGCACTATAATGGAGAACAAAACTTGATGTCATTGAAAACAATCAGGACAGCATGGGACTATAATATAGGAGAACAAAACTTGATGTCATTGAAAACAATCAGGACAGCATGGGACTATAATGGAGAACAAAAGTTGATGTCATTGAAAACAACCAGGATAGCATGGCACTATAATGGAGGAGAACAAAACTAGATGTCATTGAAAACAATCAGGACAGCATGGCACTGCAAGAGAGAGGGAACCAAATTTGATGTTACTCTCACAAGGCCTAAAACAAAGATGCTATAACCACAGAGACAACAAGAAGGTTGAAGAGTGACAACGTATGTATTCGAAATTGAATAGGGCCATACAAATATCTGTTTTATTGGTGATTATTGAAATAGTCAAGAGTAGGTCATGTATGTCTGGTTGAAAACGACGAAAAAACCTCATAAAAACCCATTTCCTCTTATACCTGGGACTGAGGAAGGGGCTGTGTATCTGAGACATGGTCGTGTCACTAGGATATTTTACTGATTTTCATAATTTAGGGATACACTTTCTTAGTATGAACAGATTCTAGTTCAGAAAATTTTGCAGGTTGAAACCTGTCTGGGAATCAAACACACGACCCTCAGAGTTAGGCACCAAATCGCCAGCAGTGAATGCCGGCTTCACTTTATAAAAATTATTCTTTATTTACCTGATGTCTGAAGATATTGTCATTTTCTGGATTTCCGTTGGTGAACACAGGTATAAAGCATGACCATTACTACTAAAACAAAATGTCCGTGCCACTCTGGAGAAAAATTAAAAAATAGTTGAATGATTTGTACAACTATCTACATCAATGTAGGCTACACATGTTTAAACCCACATGTTAAAAAAACACTCATTATAAAAAAAAGGCTTTGAAATGATCTCCTTATGATTGCAGTATAAATGTCTTGTTAACTAAATTGATTGTTTGTTTGTTTGATTGGGGTTTAATGCCGTACTCAAGGGTATTCACTTTTATGACGAAGGACTCACTACAAGTTTATAATATAGGTAGGGGAGTTACCTTAGATCTGTACAGGGAAGATAGTTGATATCCAGGAGTGGTTTAAGGCTGGGTAAACTGAATGCCATCAGGCGACCATTACCAACATAGCAACATAAACATACACTATCTGAAACACACACAAAATATTCAAAGTAGTAACAGATTTATTAGTACTATGCATTAAGTTATAGACCTATACGATAACTAATATATTCAAAGTAGTGGCAGATTTATTAGAACTATGCATTAAGTTATAGACCTATAGGATAACTAGTATATTCAAAGTAGTGACAGATTTATTAGAACTATGCATTAAGTTATAGGCCTTTACGATAACTAATATATTCAAAGTAGTAACAGATTTATTAGTACTACGCATTAAGTTATAGACCTATACGAGAACTAATATATTCAAAGTAGTGGCAGATTTATTAGAACTATGCGTTAAGTTATAGACCTTTACGATAACTAATATATTCAAAGTAGTAACAGATTTATTAGTACTACGCATTAAGTTTTAGACCTATACGAGAACTAATATATTCAAAGTAGTGGCAGATTTATTAGCACTATGCATTAAGTTATAGACCTATACGATAACTAGTATATTCAAAGTAGTAACAAATTTATTAGTACTACGCATTAAGTTATAGACCTTTACGAGAACTAATATATTCAAAGTAGTAACAGATTTATTAGTACTATGCATTAAGTTATAGACCTTTACGAGAACTAATATATTCAAAGTATTACAGGGAAAACCGAGAGGAAACCTCGTGGTTGTGAGTGGTACGGTCAGTTATATACCGGAGGTTGACTTTGGGAGTATGTGAGTGGTACAGTCAGTTATATACCGGAGGTTGACTTTGGGAGTATGTGAGTGGTACGGTCAGTTATATACCGGAGGTTGACTTTGGGAGTATGTGAGTGGTACGGTCAGTTATATACCAGAGGTTGACTGTGGGAATGTGAGTGGTACAGTCACTCATATACGGGAGGTTGACTATTGGTGTGTGAGTGGTACAGTCACTCATATACCAGAGGTTGACTGTGGGAATGTGAGTGGTACAGTCACTCATGTACTGTAGGTTGACTATGGGAGTGGTACAGTCACTCATATACGGGAGGTTGACTATTAGTGTGTGAGTGGTACAGTCACTCATATACCAGAGGTTGACTGTGGGAATGTGCGTGGTACAGTCACTCATGTCCTGAAGGTTGACTATGGGAGTGTGAGTGGTACAGTGACTCATACACCGGAGGTTGACTGTGGGACCGGGAGCCCTCCTTACATATATGTACATGCATGTTGGTGAAGGAAGTGAGGTAAGGATAACAGTGCACAATATCAAATCTCACACATTTATTTTTTATATTGGACATCATCTTTTAGCACTTACATACTCTAATATCATGTTGATTCTGTTAGGTGAATGGGATAGTCCCATTGAATGTTTAGTCAATGTATAAAGCCAAAGAGAATAGTCTCACCTCTGATGGCCACAACTTCAGCCTTGACAACAAACGAGGTATCGGTCACTTTAACTTTATATGCACAGGTTTGGGAAGGAAGTGACATCACCTGAAATCAAAGTTAGTCTCATATATGCTTTATGTTTTTTAGATAGATTGATAATCTTTCTTTTTAAAACTCTATGAATCACAATAGGTAAGACCTCTTTTCCTGGAGGTCGAGTTATATAACAATGGTACAATAAAAGGGATAACAATTAACTTAAAAGATGAGCATATAGACATTTTAAAAATTCATAAGTTAGATGGAAAACAGTATGTTAAACTAAATAAAAAGTTTCCAAACCACTATACAAAACAGCAATAAAATGTAAACGCTAAGAATAAGAATATTTATTCACATGAATGTGTATCTTCATTCATTACTTGTTTATGTTTACTATACATTCCTTGTTTCCTTATTATACATTTCTTACTTCATGTTTATTATGCATTCCTTACTTCTTTATGTTTATTATGCATTCCTTACTTCTTCATGTTTATTATGCATTCCTTACTTCTTCATGTTTATTATGCTTTCCTTACTTCATTATGTTTATTATGCATTCCTTACTTCATTATGTTTATTATGCATTCCTTACTTCTTCATGTTTATTATACATTACTTACTTCTTCATGTTTATTATACATTCCTTACTTCATTATGTTTATTATGCATTCCTTACTTCATTATGTTTATAATGCATTCCTTATTTCTTCATGTTTATTATACATTCCTTACTTCATTATGTTTATTATATATTCCTTATTTCTTCGTGTTTATTATACAATCCTTATTTCTTCATGTTTATTATGCATTCCTTACTTCATTATGCTTATTATACAATCCTTATTTCTTCATGTTTATTATGCATTCCTTACTTATTCATGTTTACTATACATTCCATATTTCTACATGTTTATTATACAATCCTTATTTCACCCCTGGGTAAATTTTATATTTTTTTAATAGATTTTGCAATTAGTATACAAGACACAATTAGCAAAAGCTTTATTATGTATAAAATGAGAAGTTAACTAATATGAGTATTATTATTAAATACTAGTTAACAATATGGCGGACTCAATGAACTATTGGAATGACATTGCACATTAAACAAACTTGGAACAAGAATCAATTCTGTTTAAAGCCAGCATAGTCAAGCCGTGGCTTTACAACACCTATAATTTGGTAGACATTTATAAACTTACCCTTGCTTGTTTTTCAGAGACAATAATAGCAAACTGTCTGTCCAAGACATCTGTAGAGGCTGAGGGAGATATCCTAGGTTTACACACTGACTGTTGTCCTGGATACACAAAAATAACCAACTTTAAGCAATAATTCACATTGGTCAACATTTCCACTACACACAAGAATATAGCTGTAATTCAGAACTGTATTCCAAAAACAACCTGTGCAGTTTGTTTCAATATGGTTTTACACTGCATGAGGCATAATTCACCGTTATGACAAAACAACACTTCCACAGGATAAGGACACCACCTTCTTACAATGGTAATATTCCAAACACAGGGCACAAAACATGGTTCTATAGAACAAAATCTACAGCAAATCTTCTTTGTGTTGTGGCCAAGGCAAGGAACTTCCTCAAACAACTGAAATCTCACAAATACATGGTGAAAAGGCTGCCAAAGAGCTCGCCTGTTCCGCCAATGAAAGGGAATGCATTACTTTTGCCGTAAAGGTAAAAATGCAAAATAATTCAATATCTCTGCATAAAGCAAGTAATTAATATGCATACAATTAGCTGAACTGATAATATCCTCCCATGTTGTGGGACATTTGCCCAAAATGTAAGGACAGTCAGGCTATTCAATATGAAAATACAGTGCTTAAGCAAATTGGACATTATTATTATTTAACACCATAACTCCAAATTGAATAGCTCAATTTTCCAAAAAAATTGGGTAAATGTCACACAACATGAGGAGAGGGATATGTTCAGCTCATATCCCTGTCCTCTCATGTTGAGTGACATTTACCCAACATTTTGGGAAAATCGAGCTATTCAATTTGAAGTTATAATGTTAAATGGAAATAATCACTAGTATAGTAGTGGTGGACAACAAAAGTTATAGATGCAAGACCTACAATTTATTTCTAGAGACTATTAAAAGTGGTGCAAAAATAAACAATGTATTTGACAGAACAAGCCACATCTGCTAAGAGATTGCTCATCTACATGCACTGTAAGTACAATCTCTTTAATATTATTTTACTTCTATCAATAAAGAGTGGTGGGCTGAGTGGCCAGAGTTATTACTCTCTTCTATGAGATTATAAGCATGCATGGCTCTCATAAGAGACTGATGAGATTCTAAGCATGCAGGGCCTGATCCAGGGTAAAAGTTTGGGCACCCATCATGTTACGATCAATCTGAAGCGAAGCTTCAGCCGAGGGCACTTGTGCCCAAGTTGGGGGAGTGTCCGGGAGGGGAGTGTCCGGGAGGGGGGTG
>JAVFBW010193169.1:0-10216 GCA_034783835.1 Mopalia ciliata
ACAGTAAATGTATAGTGCAGAAGTGGAATTGTGGGATACATATCAGAAATAAAAGAAGTAATACTGATCAACATCAGAGCTGCTTTTTGACGCACATCATTCAATAGAATGGATCCGCCACTCCAACAAATAAACAACAACAACATCGGGGCTGGGTTATCCATTAAGCAAAATCAGCACTTCCACAGGGCATCAATGTAAGGGGATATCACAAGGAGAGCTTTCGACAAACAAAACTTTATTTTGTGGTTTGTTATTGTTTGTATATTGAATAACATTTTACCTTGGCATCAAAATTATTTTAGTGTTTTGGACCTCTTTAGGTCCTGATCACTGTCTTGTGCATGACAAAGAGCCCCCGGCTCACGACTTTTGATATCTGAAAAAATAATCCATGAAAACCTTTCTACAACCTGTCCGGTTTAGGTGTAGACACAGCTGTCTTCTTCCCACAGTGTCTTGTAAAACTGTATCTGCTGTACAAAAAATATGTCGGACAAGGCTGGAACTTAATTTCAATCACTTGGGAATTTCTGGATTAGAATGTTAGATATCGTCACACTGCTAACATAATTGTCCAAGTCACTTTTTCCCGAAATTGATATTCTTGCCTAAATCAAATGCTGAAGGCATTGGGCACATGCTGTATAATGGCCTTACTGATTGATAAAACAGTGTGTGAGAAATGCCAGGGAATGTATAATTACTCAGATCGGCAATTTGCTATAATTCCGTGTAAAAGTCATTTCATGGAGTTATGTAATAGAGTTTCATTTATAATTGTATGCTCATTTTGTTTCCATGAATTGTATGTTACCATGAGGCCATCAATAAACAAGATTTATTAAGCCAAAAAAAAAAAGTTTTTTTTCATTTAAAAATGAGATAGGCAATTATGTTAGCAGTGTGACGATATAATTTCAAAGCCATCAATTTGTATTTTTTTCAATGAAACATACCATTTCTGAACCTGTACATATTTTTTGTTAAAACAAATTCCGTTTTTATAAAAAAAAAATTGGCTTTACGGTTTTGTAACGCTACAAATGCTACAGAGATAAGTTTAGACATCACCAAGAGAGCATAAGTTTATTATTTCTCTCATATGTTGCAATTGTCGTTGTGATAGACGAGCAACATTTTAGCTACACTGTGTTTGTAGAGAATATATCCGTTTTTATTCCTCCTACACCAGTATAGCAACACTTTCATAGCGGAAACATTTTTTGGTTTTGTGAAAAATGAACATAGAGCAGAGGCGATTTGGACTCGGCAGCCAAAATCGATTTTTCCATCCGTTGTAATAATGGCAGCATTGAAGCAATCTACTAGTGCGTTCAACACCGTAATTGCCTTTAGTGTTCTTTTCATCTCTCATTTGTGTTGTCACAAAGACAAATAAGTGATAGGACTATAATTGGTCTACCAATTTCGTGGAATCCAACCCCCCAAAAAACAGCAATGGTGCTCCTTTGTTGGTAAATCAAAATATCGCCGTCATATGTTCTTAAATGTATTTTCGTAACACTTATCTTTTTTTTAACTGTAAGAGTATTCGCTACAAACACGTGTCAGACACGCTCTTGTTGGTCTTACATTCCCAAAGTCTCAATTCGTTCTTCTTCAATTAATAATAAATACATCCAGTAATGTTTACCAGCGGCGATTGGGCAACCACTAATCGAGCGACACCAGATGACATTGTTTGTTTCATTGTGGGCTTAACGATGTACACAAGGTTAGTTGCCGCCGTATCGAGTCCATCTCTGATGTCGTTGTGCCCAGAGAAGCCGTCGACGTCGGTGTAACTATGTCCGGCGGGCTTGGAGACGAACAGTGCACAGGCGATTACATATGATTTGTGCAGTCACACGGCATCTAAACAATTCATTCCTAGTGAATGTTGCAGTGAGAAATCTATTACGCAAATGATGTAAGACGATTTGTCGGTCTTCTGCATGTGTTGTAACAAGTGGTCTCCCTGGACGAGGTCGGTCTGCAGAGTCCAGTTTGTTGGAGACGTGTCCGAAGATCATGGATAGTCCCTCGACTACATCCAATAACCCTGGCAACGTCAGTGACCGACGTTCCTGTCTTCAACATGCCAATGGCACGTTCACGTTGAATGTTTGACAGTCGTGGCATTGCAAATCAACGGATAATGTACAGTAAGAACTTGTTTTCTCGATATTTCACTCTACTGTGTTAACGTGGGCTCAACTGCACGTGTCTCATAAGGTCACGTGTCTAGGAACTGAAGGAAACATCCTTTGTCCTTGATGTACGCTCACACAAACTGCACGCTTGTACACGTCTGAGTTGCTGTGTGTCGTGATGTATTTGACAACGCATTTACCTCAAATAATAATAACAATATATCATGTATTAAGTTTCAAGAAAATGTTTAGGAATTTATAAGTGTGAAGTTTCTTTTTTAACTGAGTATATTTCTTTCCATAGACACTAAGTAATGTGAGCTTAAGTGATTGAAGTTAGGGTTACCTTATTCTGTGTCTGCTTCTTTCACACAGTGATGGGTTCATTCAACCTTTGGGCTGGCATGCCGTCATATGAGTCAAATAACCGTAGGTACGGCTTTACACCACAATTAAATAAACAAATCTTTTTCAAATGTTCCCCAAACAAATGCAAACAACTTATTCTCCTTATGTTCTTCACCATTGTATATTTGCCCTAGTTGAATGACACCAATATGGCTGTCTTGCAACAGATAAGCTGTGACTCGTCAAAGATTAAGAAACAGCTTTTAGCTTTTCTTATCCAATGTCTTATTATTGAAACTAATTTAAATCCTAAAAAAGTACGGATGGTTGGACGGTAGCTTCCAGTTGCCCTGGTGCTCTCGGCGCAACATAAAGTCGATCTGTTCGTGATGTCCCTGTATTGTGGCCGGTGCTAGTCCTAATTGTTTTTTCTTGTCTTGTCTTAGTTTATTGTCAGTGAAGTTCCACCTCGAGATATGACTAAGACAATATATGGCCCAGCGTTCAACCCTAAACAAACAACGAAACCTAACCAAAACAACATGTTCTGTATTTTTGTCCGTCGTCATATAAGTGAAATACCCTTGCGTACGACGTTAAACACCAATCAAACAAACAAACAAACAATCAAACAAACTACCCTTAGCCATAGGGGTCCATGGAATAAAGTCTGAATTAACCTACCAGAAGGTTACTGAGAATGGAGTTCATTCGTCCAGCCATCAGTCTCAGTTTATCCATTGGTATTGGAACAGAAGGGGATGTCTGACTTGCAGGGGAAGCACTAACGTCTGGGGTGGGGGTTGCGGGCTCGTCATCTGCAGCCGGTGATGCAGCTGCTAAAAATTATAATCACATAATATAGAAATCCAGCATAACAAGTAGGCCTGCATTCATAACTTAGTTACTAAAGACAAACATTGATTCTAAAAGGAGTTCTTTTCAATATGGTCTAAAGGTTATATATGTGCATAGAATTGGTAACAATAAAATTCAACCAAGAAACACAAGCAAAGTCAATGTTTCAAACGGTTTTAACAAATAGAACAGGAAAATGATAAGCGCTTTGCATTGAAATGAAGCATGAAAAACAGTTTAGAATCAGTAACTATAATTCTTTGAAATGTCAAATTTATGCAAATTTAAAACCAGGATTAGAAGAACATAACTGCATGCATGTTGTTGTGGTTGACGATATATGAATGCATCAAGTTACCCAATGCAATGGTTAATATACAATGGGTTTTCTATTAAGTTCAACTTTTGTAACATTAATACAGTAAGGGATAAAACAGGTTTTTCTTGAGATTCTAAATAATTTGATTTAAACAAATCCAGAATTGTCCAACAAAACCAGTACATACAGCATGTTATTAACACATTACAAGAGAGACATCAAATTGATCTGTTCGCAAGGATCTGGCCAAATTCCAATACCAGATAGACACCAAGGTTGGAGAATAAAATGGAATCTAGACTGTATAAAGGTTGAGTGAAGCAGACTAGAGATATGTAAAAGCATTAGGAGTACCCTGGTAAAGGGAAAGTTTTCTTCCGCTGCTTGTACAAAATAAAAATAGCACAGTGCGTTGTAAATAACAGATGAATATCAGGAAACTACATGTATTTAAACTAGGGTGGACTACATTTATTACATCTCTACTCATCAGGGAAAGTCATCCTGCTGAGTTGTTAAATTGTTCATTTCTGGACATTATTATTATTAAATTATTTGTTTTCAGAACAAAACTCTATAAAGAATCCACAATTTACAGGATCAAAGATCATTTTGTCTTCACTTGACATGAGAAGACATAACGGTCATAGTTTGAAATCAATAAACCCTGAGGGACAATTTTAAGCCGCTAAAAGCATCCTTTGATTAATTCATTATCGTAGAAGTAAAAGTTCCTCTTTGAATTCAGAAAACTTCATAATCTGTTTCGTGATATTCATCTGTTTAGATTGAAGTTAGAATTTTTAAGTGCAGTAGTAGAAGGGATTGCAGGGTGTGTTTAAGTTGTTAGTGGTGGGTGTGTGAATGCGTTAGAGATGACCACATACACTGATTACTGTCTTTATCACGGGACAGACTACTCTCACTAAGGAGAGCTTGAATCTGGCTGAACTGTCGTATGGCTGCAACCACCAAGTCACGGGGATCATTGGCCAGGCCCAGCTGCTGCATGCAAGAGAAACCAAAAGGCACGTCATTGTCGAGTTCATTAAAAAAATTTACGGTTCTCACTGAGGGACTTTAATCGCTTAATTAACAATTTTTGTGTTTTGAAAAAGCCAGTTTTGTAATACTATGTTTAGATTTCAAAAGTAGAAGATGAAATTTGTTTACTTGTATCAGCACAATTGTTATAATTTTGTTTTTAATGGAATTATGCTTATGAAAGAAAATCAAAATACATAGTGTATAAAACATAGTTATATTCCCTAAATATTCAAGTACTTCCTACAGGATTTTTTTTTTTCCTAAATGCTTTTTTCTTTAAACGATTTCCATGTTCTGAGTTCTGAATGATAACTTAGGCAAGTTGATATTGTTTTGATATGTCAAAATGTAGATAAAAAATGAATGAGCTTTTTAGTATTGAGTATTTAGGGAATAATTCTCAATGATCAAATCCCTCAGCAGCAGTAAAAATTGTGACTGATTACAAACAATAAAATGTAGAGTTTAGATTCCTATCTTAATACTGATTTTCACTGACCATAAGAGTAGTATAAGGAATCAATGCTGTTAATCATATCACTGGTTATGTTTCAACTTGTGCATGTTTGGTGTGGAGGTGAAAGACCTTCCAATAGGAATGTTTAGTTTCTGATTAACTAATGGTTTTTAACGTGGAGCTCAGCAGAATTTCCCTTATACAACAGCGAAATTAAAGTAGCCACACTTACACAACCATAAAATGTGAAGTTCTTGCTGTATTAAAAAATGAATGTCTCTCCAGCAATCAGTTTAACCAGTAAGATTCTGCTCAAGCTATACTAAATTAAATTTGTCTGTTTAATGTTTTGAATTGTGTTTAAGTTGATGACATCACTAACCTCCACTGATAACTGACATTGGTCAAAAGAAACACCTAGTATTTCAGCAGCTATTTGCTCTTTTTGGGCTAAAGTCTGAGGAAGATGGTTGTCCGCTCGTCTTAACTTTTCTGTGTGGTGAAATGGATGCAGCAGTGGTTAGTACAAAAATCAAAACAGTCTTCAAATTTAGCTGTCCAAATACAGCATGTAACAAGAAAAAAAAAATAACCACTTTTGAATAAACATTAACGAAATATCACTGATCAAGCAATTATAACAAGCCATAACAAGTCAACAAACTCTGATAAGCAGGCCCCAGTTGTTTTGGGCGGATTAGTTGATTAAAGAGCATAAATAATCTGACTAAATGTTATCCAGTGTTACATCGACAACCATTTAAACCAGGCCCATATAAACATGTTAATCATTCTTTACATGCACTCATTGTTAGAGCTGGTTCTACAATGTACGGGTTAATTATTGATTAATTAGATTGCCCAAATTTAATCAACAAACCATATACTGGGTAGAAACAGATCTAAGACAGGGATGTTTGGGGGAATTTTGCTCTGAACAATGTAGGTTAGAGTCATTCATAATTCACAAATACATCTTCTAACATAATCTAACTTTTTTTGTCAGGATGTTTGTTTGTTTGATTGGTGTTTAGCGTCGTACTCAAGGGTATTGCACTTATATGACGATGGATTGTCCACTTCGCACTGTACACAGCCTTATTATGGTGGAAAACCGAGAGGAAACCACATAAAAACCACCACCGCGGTTGCCAGAGCCACAACATGTGACTCGCTCATATACCTGAGGGTCAAAAGGCGGACTCGAACCCGTGAACGGTAAATCGAAGCATGTTCAGTTCAGGAAGCGCACTCGCACAGGCTTGTCAGGATGTAAAACAACCTATATCATTCGAAGTTAGATCTACCACTTATAAATAACAATAATGAGGACTCAAAATTATTGGAGATAATGGGTCTTCTACAATTTTACTCATCAGCAAAAACTGATTGGCAAAATTCACTACAACATATACCACTCATAAGCCCTGATACATCTGCATACAAAATCAAGTTAGAAATTCACACAATACAACAACAACAAAAACACGCAGAACACTTCTACACTACAACTGTATGAAAATTTGCTTCTAAATGTACAACTAATCCCACAATAATTACGGCACATCAAATTCACAATCATGCAAACAATGTATTGTTATTAAATTGAGAAGATGTTTAATTTCTACCATAGCAACAAAATAAAAGTTGGGAAAGCCTTCAATACCACACTAATTTTGAGAAAGAAGAAAATAGGTCAAATCAATTGTTTGCTTTTTTTTTTCTATAAAAAGGTAACTATTTGTAATTCAATCAAAGATTTTTTAGCAATTACAGGCCTTATGATGTACTGTCCTATGATTTAACCCAGCCCACTCTTTCAAATGAAAAGGCCTGGAATGACTTCACTGGAATGAATCCGTCACTATTCACATATATCATAACAGTCTGGTATGTTGGTCAATAGTTTTAGAGAGTGAAGTTTCTGCTGTGTTACACAGCTGCTTAATAAATCACTTGAAACATACTGTGACTTATTTCTATATCAGCATAGCTGTCTCTCTTTAATTTGTCTTTATTTTTATGTATAAAACACAACATGCATTTTAATCTCAGATCAGATTCATATTATTGCTCATGTATTGTTATTCATGTATGTGTTTATTAATTCATTTAAAATAAAAATTTGTAATTTGACATTTAGGTTTGGCATAATTTGGTGCAATAAAATAGGTTAAATCTGGATATCTAAATGTCAACTGTCAAATTATTTCTCGATGTATACATGTGCCGTGGTATAAGAATATGTCATATACATTTGATGAGAACAGAGGAAGTTGCTTAAGTGGCCAAAATATATTTACAATGTGGATAGTGAGAGTGTAAAGCTGTCTGTTTTTGCTTCATAGTGTCATATTTGTTGGATTATGATATTATGCCTTTTCATTTTGGCACTATAAGTTCATTACTAAATGTTGATTCTGTATTTGTATAGGAATTGATAACACAGGCAAGAAAAAATATCATGCATTTAGTTCCCATAGCCTAGATGCTGAAAGCAAGACAATATCCATCACCTATACAGTATGTATTAATAGAGATGTGTAGCAGCATACAGGACAGATAACTACAATAGCACAGTTATACATGGATACCTTAATAAAAACCCAAGGATTCTGGCCATGCACAAGTCAAATCAATCACATTTAAAAGGGATGAATGAACATAATGAAACAATAAATGGACAAATGCTATATGTACTGGTTGACCCATACAGTATATACTAACAAGCAATAAAACATTTACATACACTTCAATATATAAAAAACACAACAAACAACAACAACACATACATGCTTCAACTGAAGGCACATGGTCAATAACAATGATATGACATTGATAGATTCATTAATATCTTACAGAAAATGAACAGAGGTTATCCAAGGAGATCCTGTGTGATACCAGGAATATCACTCCAGTTCAGTCAGTTTTGATTGACTTTGTAAGCTAACCGATGGAAGGCATATTGCTTGTATCAAACAGGCTCTAGTTGGATAATCTTCTCACACTAGGTATTTTGTGTTAAAATCTGTACATTTTACAGTGGCTATTACTCAACAAGTGCACCTGATGATGCCACAGGACAAGACACGGCACTGGAACTATCTCTTGAACAAGAGTACACAAATTTCCGAAATTTGAAGGAACTTATTCAAAGAGTTTTAATTTATTGCATTTCAATTTAGGCTTTTATTAAGTCATTGAGTGAAGACTTTCTGGATTTCAACTTTTCCGATATGAAGGTGTGATGTTTTTAAGAAATTGAGTCTAGTTCACTACACTCCATTATACATAATGAAAACAGTGTGACATTATAGGTAAAATAAAAATAAAAGGAATAAAAATTATGTGAAACACATCATGGTTATTTATAACTTTGAAAAAATGTACAGGCTTAAATTGAATTTATTGATGTATAATAAAAAGGAAGGAAAAATGATGTCAAAGGTGTAGCATTTAATATAGTTTTGGTAAGTATCAGGTAAGTAACATACTTGATAAGAAAGAACCATTGGTTTCTATTTATAAGGGTTTCATTTTTCAGATCTGGAGTGCCTTAGTTAGTTTGGAAGTGTTGGAAATATTACCATTCAAAATGTTAGTGTTGTCCAAATTCATGAGAAAGGTAGTGCAGGAAATGTTCAGAAAAAAATTGATTTGGTTGAGTCTCTTAGTTGGGTTGATGCTTTATAGTCTTTGATGTGTATAATTACTGGGGCTGATGTTGTGTTATCCAGAAAGTCTTTAAATGGTTAACATCTCAACTTCTAAATGTCTCTGAAACGAGTACCCTAAATCACCTCCTATTTCGTCCAGGACAAATCTGTACTTTTTTGCTTGTTGTGACAATATTACAGTATGTAATCAAACAAATTTATGTTTTCTGACAAATGTTGATGCTTTCTAACTGAGAAATTCATCTTTTAAATAGCTTCCGAAATAGTAATTTTATGGATGAAATGAGTTGATTAAGGGTAATTTAACTGATTTTTTTGGTAAAAGGTCCTTCATATTTGTCTTTGTGTGTAAAAATCCATTTTTAGCAAAGACTCACAAGAATAACTTTAACTGAAATAATCTCAAAGAGAATTATGAAATCACATGAAAATCTTCTACAAATACATTCACAATCACCTTTCTTAATAAGGAACAGAAAAGGACGGAAACAAAGAACAAAGTAAGATGAAATGATTAAAAACAACTTTCAGTATTGTGTGATATGAAAGGCACACAAACTTATACCTCCAGTAATGTTCAACTGAACCTCTAAAGGTCCAATAAGAGAACAAAGAAACTGAATTTGAACAAAAGCATACATGTATGAATGAAAGAAGGAAATATTTTACCTTGTGGACTAAGCACTTGTTCAGCAAGGGAGATAAGCGGGTCAGTGACTGTGACATCTTCAGGTTGTATTAGCTGACTGGCCTCAGGAATGTCTGGGATAGCTGCTCTCTCTACACCAGAATCATCACTCTCTACCACCTCACTGGCAGAGAACGGGGTGGGGGAACTGGAAGCACCTTCAGAATTCTCTCTGTTGACACAATATCTTTTATATTACAATATGCTTTTTTCATTACATTCCACTCAATTTAGCTTTGTCCTTTTAGATAAAGCTTAAAAATGAAAGATGATAAGCTAACTGACAAAAAAAAGAAAGAAAAAAGAACCAGCTTCAAGTCTGTGATTGTGACATATAAATGATTTGTGTGAGACAATGATGGAACGCAACAGAAAGATATCATAAACAGATCTCCCTATTGTTCCCCTTTAGAGCACCAAGGCAACACGTAGCTCCACACACCTACAAGAAACAGGCGTACAGTTGATTTATATGTGGACAGTGTATTCCAATAGTAATAGCCACACTAACACATCTGTACATGTTGAAGGCCTGCTATATTGGCAAATTAATGATCTTCCATTGATATATAAAGGCTGCATACTCAGAATGTACTGCCCTCAGCCAGAGTACAATTGAAGATAATCACTCATTGGTGACATTCCCATTCCAAATGCCATTACCAC
>JAVFBW010193180.1:0-10216 GCA_034783835.1 Mopalia ciliata
GAACCTGAGTATAAAGGGTCTGGAATATTCCATGAACCTGAGTATACTGGGTCTGGAATATTCCATGAACCTGAGTATAAAGGGTCTGGAATATTCCATGAACCTGAGTATACTGGGTCTGGAATATTCCATGAACCTGAGTAGACTGGTTCTGAAATATTCCATGAACCTGAGTATACTGGGTCTGGAATATTTCATGAACCTGATTATACTTGGTCTGGAATATTCCATGAACCTGAGTATACTGGGTCTGGAATATTTCATGAACCTGAGTAAACTGTGTCTGGAATATTCCAGCAGCCTGAGTATACTGGGTCTGGAATATTCCACTCACCCCTGCATATAACATTAACCACAGCATACCAGCCACGGAATATTGTTGAAGTATTTTCCTGATGAGGCAAGCTATCCACAGAAAATATATATTTAATGTTTAGTAGTCAGTACATAAGTGAATCCCTCTCAATATTGAATGTCTTGTCCAATCCCAAGGCCATTGGTGCAAATATATTCCCTTGTCACTGTATCTACATTTTTGAGAACTGCCATCCCGCATAACATCTACTGGCATTTCCACTGGAATCATCTTTGTCAATGTCCCCATTTCAAGAAGAGCAATTCAGAAGAAAATCCAATTCATCAAACCATTTTCTCATGATTAATCCGAGTCTGAGGAATCAGGCTGTGAGGGATTAACTTCGCCACCTTTATAACAAAATATGAAATATGATCTAGCCAATTAAAAAATACGGGTGAATGATTAAATATAAAAGATAAAATGTAGGTACAAAATTTTTAAAACTGTTTATGGAATACTTAACAACCCAGAAAGAATGGATTTTTTTTTCTCAAAATACAAATTTAAATATTTCCACTTATATTAAACCCTGCTTTGATGAGGAATTAAGATTAATTTATGAGATTCATTAAAACACAAAGCCAATTTTTATTTCAAAATTTCAAGTAACTTTGAATCAGAATTTGACTTGGTTAAATTTTCATTCATTATCTGATGTAGACATTGTTTAAAATAAGAATCTTAACTATGCGTTAAAGTAAAACACTTTATTTCACCAAACCATAAAACTTAACAGATACCCAGAGCCCGAAGTCAAAGTAGAACACTTACCTCAATTTAACAACATGTAAATTATCTCCTTTCAAATCTCATCTTAAAAAACCATCAGCCCAGTTTATTTAAAATAAGCTCGCACCAATCACCAAAAAATACATAGAAAACAGAGTTTTGTGCATTTCTCACGTAGCAAAAAATGTGCACAGAAATTGTGAAATTCCGATGGGAAACAATATATTCAGTTGCAAGGAACAAATTCTAAGCATCATTTATATAGAGTCACATTGGAGCTTAGAAATTTTACTATACCCTGCACATACTTACACTTCAAAAGATTCGAATACTAGTACCACAATTAAACATTTAAATAGTTCATTAAAATAACCAAATTTTATTTCAACAATAAAGCATGACAAAGATTCAACAGATAAAATTGTGCTTGTCCTAATCATTCTTTCTTTGGTTGATTTCAAACATTTGTTTGAATAAGGTTTTATGGCATACTAAATGTCATTTATGAATTCACTGATATGACTTCATTCCAGCAAAGGAATGCACAGTTGTATACCAGCCCAAGAAAGACCTGATATAGAGTGTCACAGGATGCAAGCATGTGCAATAGGACAAAGTGTGTAAATTGATAAAGCAAGTCGTTGTGTTGCCCTTATCGGGGTGAGCAACAGGGCACAGGAAGTTCCAGCCACCCACACATAGTGCTTGGTAATAAAATGACAAGAGAGTAAGTTTATGTGTGCCATAAGCATTGGTTAATTGCATGGCTTCCTTGTTTGATTGGGGTTTACCCTCATACTCAAGGGTATTTCACTTATATACAGTTGTATGAGGTTGGATTGTCTAAATGCCATAGACAACCAAGAGGAAGCCGAACAAAAACCTCCAACTGATTGCCAGAGAAACATTGTAGAACTTGCTTATATTCCTAAATTCAGAGCAGATCTAAACCTCAGACATTATGTTTGTTTGTTTGTTTGATTGATGTTAAACGTTGACGGATTGTCCACTTCACACAGCCTTATTACTGTAGAAAACCGGGAGCAAACCTAGTATAAACCACCCCCGAGATTGCTGGAGCCACAACATGTGACTCCCTCATATCTGTGATGGACGACAGGCGGACTTAATCCGGTGAACAGTAAATCAAAGCAGGTTCAGTTTAGGAAGCGCTCTTGCTACCACTAAGCCTCAGCAGCGGGTCAGACATTATGAGCTCAGAACTATTTTAATTTAAGAATCTTCAATTCTCAGCCACAGATGGATATGCATGTGGTGGCACTGATTTATAGAAAGTGGACAATCTACACCATCACTAGTTAACTGTTCTGATATCTTTTCACAATCATGATTAAACATCCCCCGTGTTACAAATACAGATTAATTGGGAACTTTACCAATATCCTGGTTATTCTCTCCGTCATGTATAGAACAGTCATGGGGAAACAATAGCAGTGCTACAAACATGTTTTTGAAATATAGAAGATGGAAATCTGCCATTAGATTAATTAATATTGATTCTTGGTCAGATGTTACAGAAAACTATCTTTTAATTTCATGGATGATTATGTAATATTAAGAGCAAACTACAGCTCTGTTAAAACGTTAAGTTGCTATGGGTCGAAATGACCTTAAAAATACATTCTGTGTGCAAAAACTTTCTTGTAATTAAAAGCATAAATGCTGTTTCCAATTTTCATGTTTTTAGCCAAGATGACACAAGGAGTTTTAACATAATGATCAAGTTTACAAGAAGTGTGAAACTAAATTAAACAAAACAAAACAAAAAACTGGTGCCAGTCTGAATAATGCTACAAACTAATTTTTGGAGTATTTTTTAAAAATCTTCCGATCTCCGCCACAGATGGATATGCATGTCGTGGCACTGATTTATAGAAAGTGGACAATCTATACCATCTCTAGTTAACTGTTCTGATATCTTTTCACAATCATGATTAAAAATCCCCCGTGTTACAAATACAGATTAAATGGGAACTTTACCAACATCCGGTGTCAAAGTGAGTAATTTAATGAATTCATTTTTGATGCCAGTCAGATTAATTGAATGATTTCATTTTTTCGAAGGTAAATCGGCTACCAATCTGGGTAGGCCTTATGTTACAAATGTATCTTTATTTTCTTGATTAGGGTTTAATATCATACTCAAGGGTATTTCACTTATATGACAACGGATTGTGCATTCCAAAGTGTAGCTTGCCTTATAAGGGTGGAAAACCGAGAGGAAACCTCCTAAAAACCACCTCACGATTTGAGGATGTGACTCACTCACATACATGTACCTGATGGTTGACTGGAGGATTTGATCCTGTGAACGGTACATTGAAGCAGGATTAGTTAGCGAACACACTACCAGTAAGCCAGGGCAGCGGGCCCATTACAAATGTATAGTAAAGTAAACACTAAGCCACTGCATAGAAGAGTATCATGAGGTGAACTAAAACAAATTAAAGGTCATAGACTTGGAACAATGTCCGTTTGCTCACACGCTCAGTTCCAGTTTGACTGATCAATACCAACAGACAGCATACTATCTGTTCTCCAAACAAATGACTATACATGCCAGTCTAAATCTCAGTAAGGTATAATCTGTGACTTCATTAAGGTACCGGTGAAATATCTCTCTATACTACAGAACCTAGTTAATCAATGGACGAGAAATCTCTAATGACAATATAAATCATTGATAAAGGATTAAACATAAACATTGTTTGTTCTTTATTGTTATTTATTGATTCATAAATTAGACCAACAGGATTAAATCCGAATTTCATGTCATTGGCCAGCATAATTGGAGGAGAAACATTGTATACACGCCGCCCGGAAACCCCACAACCTTCCTCAAGTTGCAGGCAATCCGAGCAATTAGAATCTGTGGCAAACAAACCTAGGACCCTAGAATTAAAAGTTCAACAGTAGCTATTACCAAGATGGGTTAAAAGTTATCTTTCTTGATGTTCATTTAATTTGACAAAAGGATAATACATAATGTAACAGGGACCTTGATAAAGAAAAAAAAAGGTGATTATATTAAATCTTATATTTTTATTGAAGATAAGGACCATTTTGCTTGACTCCAATTCCTGTTGGAGGCAAGCAAAATGGTCCTGGGGTATCTGGCTATCAGTGCCAGGTCTAATTAACAGGGGCCAGTTGCTCGAAAGTGTATAAGTCGCTTACACCAGATTAAATCACTAATACCCGGCTAGAGATAAACCTAAATCATGGCGTGATGTTACCTTATAGAGGATTAAATTTAATAGTGCCTAGAGAAACCGGCCCCTGAGCTACAATGGCTTAGTATTACACCAGAATTACCAAGTAAAGCCGACAAACCCTTCTCTACAAGAAGCACTGAAACAGGGTCACTATTGAAGTTATTTTTTATCAAGAAATTACCCACAAATGTGTTTTATAGCTTTGGTAAATCTGATAATCTGGTTCAGGAAACCATATATTTGTATGGTGCCATATATGTACATGTTTGCTTGCTTTCATCAGGATTTGATCACGGGTCTCTTGATGATATCCTCTTTTGATAAAAAAGTGACTGATTTCAGAATTGGTTCTCGTTTACACATTATCAAAGCATTCTTATCTTTTCACTTGGCTGGCCTCTGTTAGTTTTCTAACAGTTTGGTTTGACAGATTGGTTTTTAACAGTCTTCCCTGTTCCAGTCGATTATGTGGCCAGAGTCTAACCAAACCAGAAGATACTAACAACGGATTTCCAAATAAAAAGACAAGCTGAGTTTAGCCAACAAGGAAAATGGAGGAGAGTTTCGTCATTTCCACAGCAAATGTTATTGACATATCAGGTTTTTGTTTTGTATTATTTAAACTATGTCTTTTAATCCTAAATTTATACATAACATATTGCTTGTGGTTCAATAGGCTGTACATTTAGAAGTTGTTACCCTTCTTACTGAAGAGATCTTGTCTTATTTTATCGACATGTACTTTGTGTGAGGTCAGTATTCTAAACCGTTTGAACGCATAAATTGAAGGAATTAGTTTGAATCATTTCTCATCAAATTTTGTTATAAAGATTTGTGTTAAAACAGCCCTGTAAGAACTTTATACTAATCCTATTTCTATCAGCTCTGCTCAGTGTTCAAAATGGGTAGCAATGAACTGGAGAGAAACTGTTATGCCTCACAGTGTTTGTGTGTTTGTCAGGTGTGACCAACTCAAAAGAAGAAGGGATAATAGGTTGCTGTACATAATAAAATTGATCCTTGTTTCACTCAGGCCTACATGTATGTATTCAATCTTTGACAAACAGATAAGCATCTAAATTTATTTCAGAAACACACAACATTCATTAATATGGCATATACCACGCAGAACATTTTCATTATCTTTGACCAACTGCGCCCATGTCGGAACATCCTTCAATACTTTCCATACTGGTACAGTTATCTTGGAGGTGAATGGAAGCAATAATATTACACGAAAACGTGTCATGTAAACTGCCGGATGTTTTATGCGCATGCGTGGAAATCAGTGAAAGTATTTCTCGGACTCGTTCTGGTGAACAGTACATTGAAGCAGGATAAGTAAGCAAACATTCTACTACAAGCCATGGCAGCGGGCCCATTACAAATGTATAGTAAAGAATAGCCTCAGTTACCTCCCCTGAAATGTAGCATTCCATCAGAGATTATTTACAGTACAGAAATGGCCTAGGTTGTTCAGACATGCTACTCGCCATCGGTCCCTCCTCCACAAATAATGGACAACTTCCGTCAACTCTGCATTATCCTATTCATTATACCATGGTAAACGATACTGGGAGTGAATAGACTCGTTATTTTTTCACATTGCTCAAAGCTCTATAATTATTACCCAATCCAGTGTGTGGTACTCTATTAAAGCCCCATCACATCTATCACTGGTGGAACATTTATTAAAACCCTCACAGGACTTAAGTGCGAAATTTAGCTTCCATTCCCTAAAGTTCCCATTCACACCAATACTGGTGATAAAGACTGTCTCAAACTAATATTTTCACATCTTTAAGCTAATATCCTTTTTTTGTTTCTTTCTTAGTTTGTACGCTAGAGGTTTTATGTCAGTCATAGTTATTTCACATATATGAAGGCATCCCAGTTCAATAAATGGAATACAAAACTGGCAAGAAACAAGATAAAATACTGCTTTGTTTGATTTGTGTTTGATATTATACTCAAAAGTATTGCCTTTTGTTTACTCTGCCTTGCTTAATATGGTGGAAACCTTGTAAAAGAACCACCCATCCTACATGTGATTCCTTTATATAATCGAGTTTCCTCGGCATCTGTAATACAGTCACTAAAAGCTGACCACGGCCCTAGCATACATGTTTTAATGGGTGTATGTTTTTTAATGACTTAGAACACTTTATAACTAAAGGGGTAATTAGAACGTCACACCAAATACATCGAAGCTCAGAAAAGCTCACATTACTGTCTTTTCAAAACTTTAGATTTTTTTTTTATTGGGTTTTTATGCTGTACTCAAGGTTATTTTACTCATGCAATGCCATGCCAGGTGAAGGGGTCAAGGAAACCACCTTAACAGGATGTCACTGTAAATAAAAGAAATAAAAAAGAAAGAACAAAAAGAAAAAGAAAGAACAAAAAGAAAAAGAAAGAACAAAAATAAAAAGGTAAAGAAAACCAAAGGACAATCAAAATACACACAAAAAAGATGTAATAACAAATTGGCTTGTTGTGCTTGATCTTGAGAGCACCAGGGCAACAACAACATCCCTTCTGTTCAAAATTGTAAAGCCGGAAAACAAGAATCTAGGTTTGGCATAACAATCTTGGGGCAGAACTGGTTCATACATGTACTACGGAGTTATATCCTGGAAAAAGAACGTCTGTCTGACCATTAGCTCGGTTCCCGTGTGATGAATCAATACGAATACCCGGAGGACAAAATAAGATCTGATCTTTGGACAAATGACTTTTCATGTCACATTAGGCCTGGGTAAAGTATTCTCCAAGGGATAGTTGAGACACTGGTGAAATGTCAGGCCTTGGTCACTTTAAAAGCCATTTGTAAGCGAGGTCCATGCACAATTCATGAGGCAAACATATTACAGATTCCAGGTGAATAGATGCGTGGAATTGATAGATAAACAGATAGACGATTGTTTTAAAGTTTGATTTTTGAAAATCTGTTGGAAGCACGCAAAATTTCGTTCATTTTATTGTTACATGTACTTTGAAAGTTATTTAAATGGCTTAGAAATTATGTTGTTGGCAAGAGATAACGTATTTGTCAATAAAAGATTCAGGATTTCTCAGAACAAATCATGTTACTATATTATATTGCTTTCACAACTACCAAAATGGGAATAATAATGCATGAAGGAAATTTGAGGTTTTTAATAGTTTAAGACCAAAACATGCTGATCCCTACTTATTCTTTTTTACATTAACTAAAGTTTTTTATTTCTTTTTAAATGTCACTCCTACCATGAATGATTGAGTCATGTTTTATGCCTTGTTTAAGCATATTTAACTTTTATGACAGCAGTGTATTCCAGCAATAATTGACATTAGCACAACCCTTAAATGTGAGGGGAGTTTTGAAACAGTTCGAAAGATTTTCTTTCTCCAATGCTTAGTAACAACAGCATTGCTACTCTTCAAACAAACTACCCATAGCCAGAGGGCTGTTCCTACCATGGTGATTATATAATAACACTTAATACAACATCTACCAGATATTTTCTAAAAGGACATGCTCTATTTTCAGAAATAACTTCTGTATATAACTCCATCACTCTTCCTACCATAGAGAACCTCAATATCCACATACTCCAAAACCCCAATCCTGACAAACATTTAAGATTGAATATATGAATATATTCTGTGGTCTCCCACTCTTAACTTAATCTCTACTATGCTCATAAAATCAATCTGTCAAAGATTCTGGAAGTCTCGGCTAAAAGCTCCTCACATCCTTGAGTTTACAAACCAATAGAGACCCTTACGAGTTAAGTTTTTCCACTGACATTTTAGAAATCTGTAATCACACCCGGAAAATCAGGTAACCAAACAATGTAGTGAAATCGCATGTTTTGGGGAGATATTTTGAAAATAACTGCTGGGCCATACATACGATTCTAACCAATCACTTACTGTTCATTGGTGTAGTTTTGCATCGATACCAGTATCACAGAGTGTACCCAACAAATAAATATAGTTGGAAAAACTAGAATTTTATATGAAGTCAATGTTAACCAAAGTTGTTTATTATTTTAAAATGCCTAATTATTCATAGAAGGCTTGTGTAATAAAAGGCCTAATTACTACTACTATTATGTTAATATAGGTCATTTTAGTGTTATCTTTTCCAGTTAATAAGGAATGGTTTATATAAGGTAATATTTACTTAAAAGTACCTTAGAAATCACATTCCAGTTTATTAAGGGGGGGATAAGTTTATTTAGAGGACTATAAAGATTCCATAACTTATCATGGTCTTCAGATTACAGATCTAATATAGACTTTTGCCGGATACAGCCTCCACGGTGTTAGATAAGATCTCTGCAAAGGCTTTCTTGAAAGTCAGAATCCATTGTCCGTTCTCACAAGAGCCTTGGGACTTTCATCATGACTGGTCCGATTCCACACCATATTGCCCAGTCAATACGCACAGGAAATCCATCAATATGTCCACACCTTTAAGAGTTGAACCGAAAATTGAACATATTCACATAAAATACTACGGGACTTTTTCCATCCTTTTGAATTGGATTCATATGACACCATGGCACTTGATTTTTGTTGTTCGTTTGGAATTTTAAGTAGCATTTAATGTTATTTCACTAACATGGCATGCCAACGGGCAAAGAAATTATGTCATGGGCAGGTGACAACGCATTTGTCAATAAAGATTCAGGATTTCCCAGAATACATCATGTACTATTATTGCTATATTGCTTTCACAACTACCAACATGGAAACAATAATTCAAAAGAAAATTTGAGGTGATTTATAGATTTACACCAATGCATGCTGATCCATTCCTTTTGTTTTTTACATTGACTAAGGTTTTTTAATGATCTTTTTAATGTTGCTCTTACGACGATTCATTGATTCCTGTTTTATGACGTGCTTTTAAGGGATTTACTTTTATGGCAGCATGCAGCAGTGTATTCCAACAATAATTGACATTTAGCACAATCATAAAATGCGAGGTGTTTGGAAACTGTTGCAAATTTATTTTTCCTCCAGTGCTAAGAAAAAAACAGCCTACATGTACCATATATGGTACTTGATTTATGTTTGATTATTTGGTAATTTCGAAAGTATTTAATGTTGATTCACTAATATGACTCTATGCCATGCCACTGGGCAAACAGTCCCTTCCCTCGACATCTTTGGCTGCGGACAATGAGGAGACAAACAGTAGAGGCCAGTTCTCGAAGTGCTGCTAAATTGAATCCACCTTTAGACGATGTCACGCCATATTGAAGGTCAACATATATCTCTAATTTACTAATAACAATTTAATCTGGTGCTTACAGCTTTAAATAGTCTTTTGAGCAACTGGCTCCAGGGCAACGGAAAAATTCCTCCAACTGTCCAATGGCACTTTAGAAATTCTTGGTTTAGAAAGGGTTACATATAAGTTATACATATAGAATGCTTAAACGATTGTTTGTTTGTCTGAATTGGGTTAAATGCCATTTCAAGGGTTATTTCACTTATATTCCTGCTTGCACCCCCATTATGGGTGAAGTAGGTGCCTGTTTGGTTGATTGGGGTTTAACATTGTACTCAAGGGTATTTCACTTATATGACGCGGGTTGTCCACTTCACACTGTACACAGCCTTATTACGGTGGAAAACCGAGAGGAAATCCCCGAGATTGCCGGAGCCACAACATGCGACTCGCTCATATACCTGATGGCCGAAAGGCGGACTCGAACCTGTGAATGTTAATTCAAGCATGTTCAGTTCAGGAAGCGCACTCGCTACCACTGAGCCAAGGCCAAGTCCCCATTATGGGTGAAGAAAAGCATGTTAGACATCACTGGCAACCCAGTGCAATATAAACCACAAAACTGGCCACATATTTATAATTATTTCCTCTTTAGAAGGTGTTACC
>JAVFBW010193191.1:0-10215 GCA_034783835.1 Mopalia ciliata
ATCAACAGTACCAGGACGCCACGGCTGAGGAGGAGGGAGAGTTTGACGAGGCGGAAGAGGGAGAGGAAGATCAATAGTCACTCACCACTCTTTCAGCAAAGACACCCACGGAACTGACTCAGAACTATGATATTGAACAATTTCATTTGAAAAATCCAATTGATGAAACTATAAACGGTACATCGGTTTAGCCATCCATCTTAATTTCCATACATATTTTCGTCCATTATTGTATATTCCTCCATTATTGTACATGAATGCTAACTTAAAATGTCTGAACATTTAATAAAATATAACTTTTTCTTCAACATTTCACCTGATACAGTTGATTCACATTTATCTATCATTGTTGCGCCTACATGTTGGACTCTAAAGCACTCTCCCGCCATTTTCATAATCAAAACGGGTTCAAAATTGTCTTGTAGGCTTCTCTTTCGAGTTGCTTGTTCTCGGTTATTTGGACTTTACAAAATTACCATTTATATTACCTCTGCTGCTTTGGTTTATTATAAATACTATAATTCTAAACATCTAGGGTTTCTTGTCGTGTGCATATATACTTCCAAGGAGTTCTTTTCAACATATGTAGAAATCTTTTCAACATATGTAGAAATCTTTTCAACATATGTGAAATTCTTTTACACATCAGTAAAATAAAACACCAAAACCTAACTATTTCACATCTGTGGAAAAGAATTTCACGTATGTAAGATAAACTTTTATTTTAGATATGTACAAAAGAGTTCAACTTATCATAAAAGCTGAAAAATGATTTCTCCCTAAAGCAAGTGAGGTGTCCAGCCTTCATTCGTGCTATCATCGTCTTGTGTAGACTTTCAAGACAAACGCAAGGACGATAGGCAAATATTCCACATGCTATGCAAGTTTACCCCCAACAGGGCACACTCTCAAGTCAAATTGTCCACTGTTGAAAACAACAACAAAACAAAGAGCAACAAATTCATTACAGCTAAATTCAGACTGTGAGTGAGAAGTCTGTAATTGAGGTCGTGGATGCTTTTATTTCACATATCTACAAAAGAGTTCCCCTCACTATTTTATTTTATATAAGTAAAAACAACTCCAGATATGTTGAATAAAGGTTTATTTTACATATGTCGAATTATTTTCCAGATATGTTTAATTTTTTAACATAAGTGAAATTGTTTTCAACATATGTAAAATAAATAATTAATTTTACATATGTGGAATTCTTTTTTACATATGTAAAATTATTTTCCACTTATGTTCAATTCTTTTCCACATATGTGAAATTCTTGCCCACATATGTCAAATTATTTTTCACAGATATAAAATAAAGTCATTTATATATATATATGTGGAAAAGAATTTCGAAAATGTGGAAAAGAAACAACACATGCAGAATAAAGGTAGAAGTGATAAAACGGCTTGCCATAAACGTCTTGTGTTTATATTGAATTTATAGAATTGGTATATGCTTATGTTTGTAATTTTAGTGTAAAGACGTCCTCCGGATTTCCGATTGTTGGTGACCGCCGACTATATGCACGAGAAAATGCATGAACGGTCAACGTTGCTATTGATCATAGTCGCATACTTAATAATTAATTGGTCAGTTGAATAGCCCGCCAACACATTCCGCGCTTCGGCTATAGCAATACGTTTGATCACTTCTACCTTTGTTCTACATATGTCGAATAAGTTTTGGGTTTTATTTTACTTATGTACAATTCTTTTTCACATATGTGAAATTGTTTTTCACATATGTGAAATTATTTTTACTTACGCTGAAAATATTTTCCCTTATGTAAATAAATAATTTCACATATGTAAAATAAAATTTTATTTTACATATGCAGAATTCTTTTCAAGACATGTATAATGATTTTCAACGGATGCGAAATTCTTTTTCACATAAGTAAAATAAAACACGAAAACTATTTCACATATGTGGAAAGAATTTCACTTACGTAAAATAAACTTTAATTTTAGATATGTACAAAACAGTTCTACTATCAAAAACCTGAGCAATGATTTCTCCACACAGCAATGGACAGTGTCCAACCTTCGTTTATGCTCCTATATCGTCTTGTGTAGACAAAGTTGAAACAAAGACGATAGGAATATATTCCACATGCTGCTAAAGTTTAGCCTCACCAGGGCACACTGCCAAGTCGAGAGAGTTGATCAGGAAATTAGAGTGACAAAAGTCCGACACTTGCATGTATTCGAGCCAACAACGGCTGAAACACAAAGCCATGCCTTCTTTTATGAAATATGCCAATTACGGTGACAAATAAATGGTAAACATGATGTCAGGCGACGGGTTTATTCTTACTCAGCATTTTTATTGTAGTCAAAATCATTTTATTTTCCCGACGAATCAGACGTAGTAGACCCTAATGCTCACTACATAATCGGTCGCAATTGTAGGCCTATAAAATAAATGTAGTTCCTCTGAATTATTCTTCGTTAGAAAATAACAAATGCTTTGCGAAACGCAGAGGGTTAATATGCGTTTGATCAGATTGGGCTTTTTGAGCAAATTTATTGCCACTATAAATACCGGCTATGTGGGAGAAGTCTGTAATTGAGGTCTTGGATGCTTTTATTTCACATATCTACAAAAGAGCTCCACTCACCTTTTTATTTTACGTAAGTGAAAAAGATTTCCAGATATGTTGAATCAAGGTTTATTTTACATGTGTCCAATTATTTTTCACATATGTTGAATTATTGTTCACATAAGTAAAATTATTTGTTCACATATATGGAATAAAGTAGTTTATTCTATATATGTGGAAAAGAATTTCACATATGCGGAAAAGAATTTCACATATGTTAAAAATAATTTCACATATGTAGACTAAACGTAGAAGTGATAAAACGGCTTGCGATATTTGACGGCTCGTTTTCGGAATGACGTCGACGCCTGTGCCTTTCGACTTTCATCAGGTTTTAGTTGTTGACAAAGTGGTTTATTGTTTTGTTTCTGTTCTTCTGATTTTGCTAAATTAACTGACACAAAGGCCTGCGTCAAAGTGGGTTATGCTGAATTTTTTAGATTTTTTCAAAGAAATAATTTTCGCAAATGTGATTCTCTAAGATCATAAAATGGTCTCAAAATTCAGTTTTTTTCCACATGTATTCTTACTCCATGTTTAATGTCATACTCTATAACACTTTGATATTTTATGGTTGCCCAGGCAAAATGCTCCCTTTCCCTCTACAGTCAGTTGAAAATGTATGCCAACCCCTAATTTTTAAAAGCCAAACACTGCTGTGGCTTATATCTAGATCTTATATGAGATATCTTATATATCTTATATCTTATATCTTATATGCTACTGTGGCAGTGCTTCGTATAGAAAAACCTTGACAACCTTGACTTGGATGTAACTTAGGGTGAATCTGGCATGAATTCCTATAGAGGTTAGTAGGAATCCGAACAGGGCTGCACCATTGCATTCCTTCCATAGCATTTGAATGGTGTTTACATAATATACATTCACTTTATGTTGCCAATGTTCGTTTTCCTTTTCTCAATTAGTTTTAGCCTACATATGACATAGTTTGAGGCCGTATTATAAAACATTTGCTTCACTTTTCCCAATTTTCTTACATTTTTTAACAAGCATAATTTGTGTTCGCATGGAGAGCCAGGGAGATTGGGAAAACGTTTGTAAATCGAAATTCATTGGCCTATGTTAGACATGTTCATAGTTGGAGTACCAGAAACGAGAAGAAACAGCTAATTTTGGAAATCCAGTAAAAGGCAGTATAGCCACATGGACTCGGTCGGTAGAATGATGCCCCATGTAAGCATTTGGTTCATAATTAATATCCGATGATGATATACAATACGTTATAGTTATATATTGATCACCATAGTGTATATAGTTAGACGAGTTAAAAATAGAGTTATCTTCAAGGCATTTGTAACATAATTAAAGTTGAACACAGAGACAATGGTATGGATTAGAAGTTGTAATCCATACCAATGTCTCTTTGTTCTATACCTACCAGCTTCTAAATGCCACTCAAAGAAGTTAATTAAAGTTGGCCTTACATTACCCTATGCCATTGTAGTTTATTCTAGGAACAAAATCCAGCTGACATTTCTAATATATTTAGCGTCTTCATATGATACGTTTCCTCTTTAGTTTGACTGTTTGTTTATATGTTAATTTGTTTGTTTTATATGTGTTAATTTTTTGTGTTTTATTTGTTCCATTAATTGATTGGGGTTGATTTAACACTATACTGAGGGTATCTCATTCATATGCAGTCGTGTAATTCAAGTGGGTTCAGGATATCCACCCTCGAAGTCAAGGACAAGATAGGACGCAATACCCTCACATTATAAACAGATAGAAGTCGTGTTGCCACATATCTCTGAAAGCATAATTGCAACATGAAGCTTCTTCTGTTTGGCGCCCGCTAGGGCAAGCTGTTGTACCACTTCTATCTGTATTATACATATGTTGAATTCATTTTGACATATGTGAAATTATTTTTGACATATGTGAAATTCTTTTTCACTAATGTAAAATTATATTTCCAATATGTAAAATAAATGAGTTTATTTTACATATGTTAAAAAGATTTCCACATATGTGTAATAGAATTCTTAATCTGTCAAAAACAATTTCACATATGTGAAAAAGATCAACTATATTTCTTTTGCATGTGTTGAAAAGAATTTCACTTATGTAAAAAAAAAATAACTCACAATAATTGAAAAAGAAGTCGACATATGTAAAATAAACGGTAGTATTCACATGTGGAACTCTTTTTCACTTATGCAAAATAAAAAGGTGAGTTATGTAAAAAACAAATATGCTTTATAGTACAGTATTTTTTGTTGTGCAGATATTCAACGTTTTCTATCCGTTTTTTTTATTTAGAGTAATTTGTACCCCTAAATTGATTGTGTGTGTTATAAAGCTATTTTAACTGCCGGTTTGTGTTTGTGAATAGTGTGCATACGACAGTAAAAAAGACTTCCTCCAACAAAGGTAGGCCTACTTTTATTATATTTGATCATACACGCATCCAGTCCAATCGCCTTCTCGCATCTTCGCCTTGTCGCTTCTTCGCGCCATTGCATCTTCGCGTATTCGCGTTCAGACCGTTTATACTACGTTTACCATATTTTCAATTTTGCCCAGCATCCTAGTATCCTTACATAAGCACCTTTACACCTACGTCTCCTATCGTCGTTACACTACAGTTGAATTTAAAGTATCAATATGCCATCAAATTTCACCGCATTATCGTTTTAGTTGCATCTACATGATAGCTTGTCTATATAAGAGTCTTATCTAAAGATGGTGTGAGTTAGCTCTTTTACATTAAAATGCCTATGGCAAGCCGTTTTATCACTTCTACCGTTATTTTACATATGTTGAATTCTTTTCCACATATGTTGAATTCTTTCCCACACATGTGAAATTCTTTTCCAGATATGTAAAATAAATGACTTTATTCTACATATGTGGCAAAAAATTTCACATATGTGTAAAAGAATTTTACATATGTGGAAAAGAATTCAACGTATGTGGAAAAGAATTTCACATATGTAAAAAAGAATTAAACATATGTGAAAAAGAATTGTACATATCTAAAATAAGCCTTTTTTCAACATATGTGGAATTCTTTTTCACTTATGTAAAATAAAAAGGTGAGTGGAACTCTTTTGTAGATATGTACAATAAAAGCACCCACGGCCTCAATTAAAGACTTCTCCCTCACAGCCTGTATCTAGCGGCAATGAGTTTGCCCTAAATGTAAAATCCGATCGGAAGGACATCCACCCTCTGCATTTCGCAAAGCATCTGTTATTTTCTAGCGAAAAATAAACGAGGGAAACTGCAATAGTTAAATGGCCCTTCAATCGCGACCGATTTTGTAGGAAGCATCATTACACGCCTGAGGGGGAAGGGTCGACTATGCACTCAATGACCTATATATACAGCATGTAGGTCAGTCTTCGTTGTGTTTTGTTGTTGTTGCAATCTTGAAACAGAGGATCATTTATTTAAATTGAAATGACTTGGGAGTGTACCCTGCCGAGGCTAAACTTGCACAGCATGTAGAGTATATTCCCATCGTCATTGCATTCGTCTTGAAATTCTACAGAAGACGATAGGAGCACAAATGAAGGTTGGATACGGTCCCCTTGAATTGGGGGATAAATCAGTTCTCAGTTTGTTGGATAAGTGGAACTCCTTTGTACATATCTAAAATAAACGTATATTTTACATAAGTTAAATTCTTTTCCACATACGTGAAATAGTTTTACTTTACTTATGTGGAAAAGAAATTCACATATGTTGAAAAGATTTCTACATATGTTGAAAAGAATTCTAGATATGTGAAATACATTTGTATTTTACTATGTGAACTTCTTTTTTACATAGGTAAAATCTTTTCAACATAGTAAAAAAGAATTTCACATACGTGGAAAAGAATTGTACATAAGTAAAATAATAGCAAAAGTTATTCGATATATGTTGAATAACGGTAAACGGCTTGACATACACAATAGATGCTATATATCAGCTTAAAAGGTCAGAGTTTATTTTTGCGGAGGAATTATTTGCCTTCTACCTAGATAATATTGTGAACCACAATTTCACTCACGACCTCACAAACAAGCCTCATGGTGCGATTTTCTTTAACGATTTATGCAAAAAGAAAGTCTCACAAATATGGGGGAATCACCGTCCGTAATGCGAAGCAACGTATCCTCATACATGTTTAATACGCATGCGTTGATAATCACGACCGGATGTGGCTTGTCAACTGGCATAAGACCACCATTAATTTGCCATAAGCCGTAATGTTAACGTAATGCCCCACAGCTCCCTCTCAAACTTTCGTTGAGCCAAAACCCCTGGCACATACTTTACTCAGTCCTTTTGGAGTTCCCAGTTCAAATGTTGACATGTGATGACCGTCGAAAAACTTGAGTTACAGAGCCTGGACGGTTATAGGTGTTATCAAGTCGGCTCGGAAAGTAAACAACAGCCCAATCACCCCTCCATCAAATGGTGATAAATACACCAAATGTGACCTATTTAGGCATGATATTACACTGACCAGAAACCTACACTCAATTACTTCACATCAATACCAAATACTCCACAACAAACAATCCCCAGGGCCAGAATAAATAAAACAAGACAAGGTTTTATTTAGGCTGACAAAACGGAAGTGAATAATACTGGTCTTACGCCAACTGGTCCATGAAATAGATTGTAACATACAAATTTCTTCTTTTAGTTAAAGGTAACAAGTTAACAAGCCGGCGGTTAACTTTGGTGTTTTTAACAAAAGCTTGTTTCTAACGAATTATTCAAAACTATGATATACATTGATTTCCCCTGCATTATAACTTCCACTATCAAAATTGTATTTACTTGGACAAACGACTTGTAAGATAATGTGATTTGTGAGCCAGTCGAACGAGTTCATGTATCAGCGCACTCTATAAACTGCCCAGCCTTTAAATTGGCTCCCTTCGAGTTTATCCTATGGAGACAAGAAGTAGTTCACTATAAAGCTGATACACTTCAAAAGGTATTAAACCCTTGATTGATAATTGAAAACAGAGGCCGTGGATATATATGGAGAGTTGATTTCCTGAGATGTCAGCCAGGTTTGATTACCGGTGACGTCACCATTATCATGTAGCGATGTTTCATACATTGTCATGATCACATTTCATTTGTAGCATGACTATGTGTACTCTCAAGTGTTCTCAAAAATTTTCCTCCTTTCCTATTGGCTGGTCCCATATACCCATCTGCGATGAGACCATCCTCGGTTGAGTTAGAATTGCACTTCTCCTTTCCTCTTGGCTGGTCCCACATACCCACCTGCGATGAGACCATCCTCGGTTAGAATTGGACCCACATCTCAGCTGTGAGTTTGGAGAGTTGACAGACTCGTTAATTCGTGATCGAATTATTTGTGGAATAAACAGTGACTCGTTCAAGGCTACTCCGGGTTCCTGATTTGACCTTGAATATAGCAGTTACAGTTTGTCGCGCTAATCAAAGCACCCAAGAACAGATGAAAGAAAGGAGTTTGGCAGCAGAGCAAAATACAGTTTATGACGTGAAACAACACCGTTCCAGTATAAGGAGAGTTTTTCCCGTAGGTCACCCAAATCCCGTCCAGATCGTTTTTCTTCAGAACAATCAACTAGAAAGAAGACCAACAAAAGTTATACATGTGGAAGGTGTGGATATCGTCATAGAGACAGGAAGTGCCCAGCTTTAAGAAAACCCTGTGATGCCTGTGGTAAGTCTGATCATTTCTCCGATATGTGTTTTTCACCAAAGAAGATTAACTCTATTGACCAACAAAATGGTTCCAGATCAGATGAATCCTATAGTGAGTTTATTGGGGAACAAATGGTGTCAATATTGTATACAAATTAGAAACTATCGAATTCGAACTATCGAATTCACTACTAGTGAATATCATCTCTACAACAGATTTTAAAAGCCTGAAAGGGGAACTAAAGGTTTATTATTTCACTCGGAAGTTAACTACATTTAGCGAAAATGACATTCCAGTTTTAGGAATGTGTTATTTGAAAATAAGAAATAAAAATTAAATGATCAAAATGTATTTCATGGTAGTAACAATTGAAGCAACGCTCATTCTTGGAATAAATGATTGTGAAAAATTAGGACTTGTGAAACGAGTATTTTTCATTAACCGAGATTTTTCTCAAGCCTCTAAATCATGGGAGGAGGAATTTCATGATGCGTTTGAGGACTTAGGGTGTTCATCATAATCTTATGACATTAAAGTGGATCCAACAATGAAACCTTTTGTTCACCCATGTTGAAAAGTTCCCTTTGCCATTAAAAACAAATTAAAGAATGAGTTAGAACGAATAGAAAAAGCACATGTTATTTGTGAGAAAGTAGTCCAGCTTCATGGGTAAATAGTCTAGTTATTGTGCAGAAACAAATAGAGCTAAGGGTGTGTTTAGATCCCAGGGACTTTAATTGGGCTATTAAACGTGAATTCTATAAACTTCCCACAAGGGAGGAGATATTGTCACAACTCGCAGGTGCTCGCTATTTTACATCCCTAGATGCTTCATCTGGATTTTGGCAGTTAAAGCTCTGTGAGTCTTCTTCAAATTGACTTGTTTTAATACACCGTTTGGTCGATAGACATTCCTCTACCTTCCCTTTGGAGTGTCTTCTGCCCGGGAAGTGGATCTTTGAACACATAGATGGATGTAACTCAATAGACGGATGACATTGTTGTGTGGGGTTTAACAATGGAGGAACATGACCTGAGACTCAGATCGGTGCAGCTAGAGCTGGAAATCTCAAGTTCAATATAGGTACATGTAAATTTAATAAAACAGAAGTTACATTCTTAGGTGAAGTTATTTCAGGTGACGGGGTTTTAAACTGGTCTAACTGGCTTAGGATAGCATGTTGCTTTGAAGCTATAGCATGACAAGAGCTAAGGGCTGAAGAGCAGAAACTCAAATCAAGACATGACATTCTGTCAGAACGCAAGTCAAGGCGATGGGCGGAGCCATCGTTTAAGCAACAAAATCATTTGAATCAACAAAACCGCTTGCAGTTAGCCCAATAGTGTCACAACGGTCGAGTTAAAATCCCCACAAAACATTGACGAATTGGAACCTAAGGAAAATAAAGAATTTAAGTCATTGATATCAATATTTCGACATGGGTTATATATGTAAAATGTTAACAGACTTATTATTTACAGAGATTTGTATACTCTGGCTTTCAATCGTATTAAGATGTGGTATTGTTATTTCACTATAATCAAAATTTTATTTAATAAACAAGTCCTCGCCCCTCCCTATCTATACGTTGAATGATATATCGTGATATCGTTGCGGAAATGAATTCAGGCTGTGATAACTTGTCTGCTGAACACCTTCAAAAAAATTATTTGTCACTATGTCTTAATGCCTTGTTGGTCCACGGACATAATGCCTGAAAACATGTCGCGTGTCGTTTTGATTCCAATTGTTAAAAACAAAACTGGCAACATAAATCTGTCAGACAACTACAGACCAATTGCTGTCGCAACACTTGTTTCGAAGATTGTTGAGTGTGTAGTTTCGTGTATACTTTTCTGACCTCCAATTCGGGTTTAAACCCAATCATTCAACCGACCAATGTATTTATTTACCGGTACTTAAAGAAATAGTCAGTCGTT
>JAVFBW010193202.1:0-10214 GCA_034783835.1 Mopalia ciliata
ACAACTTACATGGTAAAGTGCTGGATGGTTTCGAGCAGATAAGACAGATGGAGGCATCGTGCGAACGTCGTGTTTACGTTCTGGAGAAGGCATGTAAGGTAGATACTAAGATAGTGGCTCTATTTTAATAATCTACCTGTACGAAACGTGGCACCCTGCTTATGCAGTAGGCCTAAGTATGCAGGATTACAAAACGACATGACTGTGAGGGGAAATCCTCACTGTCATGTTAACAGGACTAAAGCTCATTTTGTTTGATTTGTACTGATGAGTATTTGAATATATGACGACAAATTGTCTACTTCACGCTGCTGCTTGCCTTAATATGGTGGAAAACCGATAGGAAATATCGCAAAAACCGCCCACGCCATTGCCAGAGCCACATCTTGTGACTCTCATGAGAGAGTCACAAGATGTTCGACAGACGTCTGGATCATGTGGACGGTACATTGAAGTAGGCTCAAAAAGCACACTTGCTTACCTCTAAGCCACGGCTGGGGGCCTGGTAGATTGTTTGTTTGATTGGCGTTTAACCTCATACTCAAGGGTTCACTTATATGACAACGGATTGTCCACTTCACACTGTACACAGCCTCATTCCGGGAAGATCCGGTGAATGGTTAATTCAAACAGGTTTAGTTTAGGAAGTGCGCTCACTACAACTAAGCCATGGCTGCAGGCAAAAATATGTAGTGAATCAACTGGACAAATACAAATTTTACCTTAGAACAATATGTAAAAATGTGTACACTAGGAAGAAACTACATAAAAATAGTATTACATCTAGATTAATGTTTTATCAGCTAGGGAAAAGATACAGCATAACTGGTATAAAAAATATCATATGTATAACAGATGTATTTAATAAAAGTGGAAACATTTTCAGCTCAAGGAATTCAAAGTCATGGAAGCACTTGAGCTGTACACAACACTCAAGCTCAACACAGCTGCACTCATGCTCAATGTCATTATCCGGATATACATCTTATGGTAAATTCCAACAGTTCATATATTTTAACCCATTTGTGGAGTCTCAATTTTTAACTCACTCTGTGGTGATGTTGTTTCATTTAAGAAGCTCTTACCCTGGAGATCAAGCAATTGTAGTGTTTCTTATAAAGTTGTCAACCAACAGAAACTGTCAATAACAAGGCGTGGGTCCAGGGGCGGCTGACGCCTCATAAGCTAAGGAGTTCGTAACAGCTGCAGGCGTATTCTGTGTCATTTTCACCATATAGAACTTATATGGTTAACTACAGTTTTTAATGTCCTTTTTTAAGCTTTTTTCCCTAATTATATTATTGGGGAAGTCTCAAACTCAGTAATATTTTACAATACAGGGAGCGATGTCACAAAGCGATGTTAGCTTACGTTGTACGTAACTGTCAACCCCAGATGGGGTTTGCCCGTGGCTCAGTGGTAGAGAGTGCACTTCCTTAACTGAACCTCCTTCGATGTACCATTCAGGGGATCGAGTCCGCCTGTCACCCATCAAGTATATGAGTGAGTCAAACGTTGTGTTTTCGACAATCACAGGGGTGGTTTTAGGAAGTTTCCTCTCGGTTTTCAACTGAAATAAGGCTGTGTACAATATGAAATAGACAATCCATCGTCATATAAGTGAAATACCATTCACTTAGACAAAAAACATGAACCAATCATGCTATGGTGTGCCGCCATTACACATAACATTAGCATGCGTGCCTGGTCAGGAGCATCTAGTGGCGATGTGTGGTGTTTTTAAGTCCATGTATATGCATTTGTTTTCCAATATGACCAGCCAAGCACCCAGTTTGATAGCCTCCTTTTACAGGAACTGAGCTAGATCAGTTCATGAGTTAACCTGATGAAACCTAAAGGAAAATATTCAGCATAGTCTTAATTATCTTAAATGCCCATCAACCGACATTTTCAGTGGTGGAGGGTTCCGGCCAGACTTATATAACTTAAACTGGTACACAAAAATTGAACTAGATCAGCTGGCGAGTTAACCTGATCAAACCTACTGGGAAATGTTTGTCATAACTCCGTGTATCGGGAATGGTCACTGCCAGACATTTTCAGTGGTGGGGTACACCCGCCAGACACCTTCAAATGGCCCAGTTGAGCTAGATACCACATTTGGTAGGCAATATTAATACAAATAAATCTTTAAGAAACCAAACACTATTGAAGTTGGAGAAAAGTACTGTATTCTTGAAAGAATGATTTTATTGGTTTCATTTGTAGTTATGATTCGGGGGTTATTGTGAATTAATACAAAATAACTATGAGCAGTTGCTTACCAGTAAATAACTTTGTTGCTGCATTAATTATTTCTTTGAATTAGATATTCTCAAATTTAATCTATACATATTCTGATTTCGAAGGTATTACTCACATATATATTCACTATTTTTTCATGGAAAATAACAAACATCTATGCAAACTGGCCAGGATCTACTCATGATAGTCATATTATATATTCAGGACGTCCAGTCTAACCCAGCACGTGTCAAGAGTCCCATACCAGCTAAAGTGATGGGCTTATCTTGGGTGACAGTGGCTATCCATGCAGGAAATGTACAAATCTTATTTTATTTTCGACCATATTCTTCTTTTTAGGCCACAAAATTCAGCAGCAGCAGTACACATGAACTTTAAAACCTAAAAATAACATATTCATGGTTTGTTTGTTTGATTGGTGTTTAACATCGTACTCAAGGGTATTTACTATTTCACTTATATGACGACGGACACAAATACAGAACATCACAAACAAATCTGCTTCCTGTTACCCTTTAACTCTGCGAACACCAGAGCAACCTCTTTTCTCGCCTCTTACAATTGACCGAGGGAGTATTCTGCAGGGCCATGGCCTACCCGCTCCCTCATGGGGTTGGTGTCTGTAAGGGTGGGTATAAATGTAAAACTCTCATTGAGTTGGTTGAATACCCCAAACATATCCCTTTTTCAACAACACTTCATCCACTTTCATGCTCATCTTAACTGTCATTTTTACTAGAGTCCTCTCGTACAACATCTGATTGGTTGCGTAGAAGCTCCCATGCATCCGATTAATTGCTTGGAAGCAGATTCAAACTATATGCAAATAATCCACAAAAGGTTGTAATGCAGAGTAGCTCAAAATAAAACTCTTGGCTAGAGAAGATGAACAACATACTACAGGGCAAATAGTTTACTCCCGGATATTAAACGACATCTAGACTGATTTGTAAGACGGACATTGGTCATACCATAAAAGGGCTGATTTTCCTCGAACAAATAAAAATATAAGAAATAATAAATCTGTGGCAACAGGGAGCTTCCTCAGAATCACCTGCAACGACATTTCAGAGAAAATGAACTCAAGGAAAACTTAAATAAAACCATTTATTTTTTGGCTTTAACCACATATACTTAGTACATGCCAAAGTCAAATTATTAATCGAACTATTGGCCTTGACATGATTTAAATACATTCCCTTCAAAAGAAATTAAAAAAGAAAAAAATATATATATTTATCCACACATACTACATGTGCTACATTCATCCCCAGATTCACAAAAAATCAAATTCACATCACATTAAAATACATTCTAAAACCAAAACAAAAATTCATACGCTAGATTCAATATTACAGGAAATTTATGTATAACATGTCTGTTACACAATTTTTAAAATCACAATTATTGCCTTTAAGCAAGATATTCATTAACAAACATAAAATGTTTTACTTGGCAGACTTAAAAGATTGTGTTCATGGGAAGCGTTAGTATGTGCTCTAATATAAGAACGCTAAATCATTTTGACCTCCGACCCTGAACAAAAATTCATTTTATTTGCCGGGTTTATTTAGACTAGTCACAACCCAACAACACACGTACTAACAAATAATATAATCCTGGGACAATACATTATTTAGATTTTACATATATGAGCTTCATATTCCAGGGATTGAAAGAAGACAATGACCAAATATTTGCCCGCAAATTCAATAAAAGCGCAAGTTTAGCTAACAAAATTTCAACATTTCCCTTTTCAGATACAAGAACTCAATATTTCACTGCAATTCAATATCAAACAAAACTTGTATTTAAATACAATGGGTGTTCATTGAAATTGAATCCATTCTTGACTTTCTACAGAATACCCCATTAAAAGGTACACAATTGGACAAGGAGAGTCAAATTGCATTAGATAAAACAAAATTGATCTTTCTAGTAAATGGTATTCAATGACTTCTATAAATCCCTGTTAACCTCTATATTGACTCAAATAACCTATATATATTAATGTACATATTAATCACAATAACTGAAGACAGACCCAAAAATAAACCAATCACAATCGGGACAAAACTGAACTTTCAGTTTCAGCAAACTAATTCCATTCGTCCCTTCTGAAAATGGTTGACAGAGTGCTATATCTTTGCACAGATACAGTATATTTGAAAAGATTATGTATATATGTTTAAAGATATATAGCAACTTCTCTTAATAGTTAATATACAACCTGCAGTTTTCCATTTTATTCGACCACGTATAGAAGTTCTAGTTTATTATTGAAGCAACGTTCCAATCTCTTTGATGACATCTCCCAGCAGACTCAAAATCAGCAATTTGGGAGCACCTTGAATTAAATCCACAGTTCAAACAATAGTAACATGACCACAAGGAAATTAATAGAAGTCCTACGAATAGGTTGACACAAAGCGAAAGTAAACAGGACACAGGGATTATTCTTACCTACAGCTTATATGAGATAATTAGCCCCGCACAGTGATTATCTAACCACTTGATTTGAATTGTTTGTTTTAATTGGATCCCCTACCCCAATATGATCTATCTGTAGCCTCTTAATTTGTCTCACCTGTAACAAGGTACTGCGTAAGTTTCTATTTCTTAGTTGAGGAATGGTAGCCCAGGATCACAATTCTTCTTTTTATGTAAGTTGTTTGTTCTTACCTGCAGCTCTTGAATACTAAGAGTTGTCTTAGAATTACTATTTACATAAACAAATATCCAGCTCGCAAAACAAAATTGTATAAAAAGAGCTATTCAATGAATTCACATACAAAAAGCTATCTAATGTACAGTTGAAAAGAGCTCTCTTAATCAGATGAACTTTTAAAACCGGGGTTAATTAATCATGGTTTAAATTAATACGGTCATATTCATTTTGATTCTGCGTATATCGACTTATTTATATTGCAAAGAGACTTGGCAATAATAAATTCTGTATAATATTATTATTATTTTGTGATAATGCATGAAAGGAGACATGAATATTACAATATACCCCATAAAAAAGTTATTATTAACATATTATAAAAATATGTCCGATACTATTATACAGTTTTGATAATAATTATTTGGGAGTTTTACATATTAAAATATTTATTGATTTACAAATAAATCCTCTTGCTGGCAGCTTCTTTGAGTGTATCCAGGAGATTTGACTGAAATTGAAGAAAAACAACACTCATTAATTTCAGAAATATAAAAATCTATTAAGCAAGTGTTGTGATTGATGGCGAATAGAGGTTTTACATTTGTTTATTTGTATCTATGCTGTGTTTAATTAGTTTCTTTCACATTCTGATGTCAAGCGTGGTTCTTATTGGTCACTGTCAGCCCTTAAGGCTTGTTACTCCAGTGAATGGGGATTGTCTCAATCAGTCTAGAGATCAATGGAACTCAGTCTCGCTCAACTACAGGCACCATAGTGGATTGTTTGTTTGTTTGTTTGTTTGTAATAACTTTGTCTTATAACTTAAGTATTTACAGGTTTACTGTACAGGAACTTTAATCCCTTTTATTTCTAGACATAAGACAAAAACTAAAGGTTTCGGATTTGGTTTCGTAAAAACCACCCCCGCGATTGCCGGAGCCACAACATGTGACTCGCTCATATACCTGATGGTCGAAAGGCGGACTCGGTCCGTGAAGGGTAAATCAAATAAATTTTCTTGCGAAGGAACACTGAATAATACATTGAATGATTAATTGATTGGTATTTTACTCTGTGCTTACTGTTATTTCGCTTATATGATGACTGTGTATTCCAAAAATAATTAACACTGGCAATAAGCAACTTACAGTGAAAATAATATACTGCATTGCCTGGCACTAGATAATCAGACAATGAAAGGCTTACCTGTCAAATCATGCATAGTAATTGGGTGATACTAGTAGATCAGTGAGGATGACAAGCTGATCATCAGTAAATCTCTGTTTGTGGTCATGCCAGTTATCGTGATGTGTTCTCCGGAAATCAGACAGAGCTTTCTTTACTGTCAACTGCAAAATATAGTATAATAAATGTATGTACAAGAGCTCCAGCAAATATCAATCCAGCCTAATTTGAAATACCACAACAATCGATTTGAAAGCTGCGTGAGAGTAAGCCGGGAGTTAGATTATTTCATTGATTCATTGATTGGTGTTTTATGCTGTGTTTAAAGGGAGAGACAACGGTTTTTCGACCTAAACTTACTATTTTTATTGCATATTTTCTCAAAGACAAACATCTGTATTGCACTTGCATTTGAGTAAGCATAGCCGTTAATTTAACAAGTGTGACCAACGTCTTGTGCGAAAAATCAGTTGTCTTTCCCTTTAAGGGTATTTCACTTGCATGACGGTGGTGTATTCCAACAATAATTGACACTAGCACAACTAAAATGTGCAGCGTTTCCATAATGTGGGAAAGTTATTTTTTCCTCCAGTGCTAAGTAAAAGACAGCATTGCTACTAATCAAACAAACTGCCCTTGGCCAGAGGTTGAGTTTTGATTAAGTTGGAGATATGACATTTGTAGTTTTTTCATTTTTTTTATATTTATACTAAATCAGCTCTTTTTTTTCTCTTCTTGAAATTTTGACAAATTTGAAAGATTAATTATAAAGCTGCACTGATTAATCATTGAAGGGTGAACTAGATCTGAAAGAAATGTTTGAATACATTCGTGAACATTAATCCCTTAAGAACTATTAAAAAAAACTTTCAAATAAGTGCATTTTTGCATGGATTTAAGTTTTAATTTCATATAATCTATACAAATGCACACAAAATGACTTCAAATAGAAAAATATACTGAGGAAAGTAGGTGTTTTCCAGTTCATGGAGTTGTAACAGCTCGTAGATCAACATGTAAATGGCTATGATCAATTAAACCAGGCGCACTGCTCTGCATAGAGTTGATACCTAGTTTCATTGGGCTTCCTAAATCCCAGTTGCATTGAGTTTAAATGCAACTCTACATATAGGTTAGCAATCTGTGGTGCATATTTGGATTTCACAAAAACTTCATTTTATTATATTTTTTTTAGTAAAAGAGCATCAATATTTGAGTTCTGAAGACCAGTGAACCTACCTGTATTGGCTGAGGATCATTGACGTGCTTACTCAAATCCATGAGAATTTGTGGCATAAATTCTGGCACATCGTACGGGTAGGCCTGGACGCACGCGCTGAATCCTAACACCCCGGCATGGCGCTTTATCAAAGCTTGTGAAGGCGCTGCAACCTCTTCAAGCCTCCGTTCACGCTTCTTCAATTTAGTGCTGCTCAACTCTTCAAAGTTGCGCTGTAATAAAATTGTATGAAACAATTAAATTCCTATGATCTCCTGATTTTTCCAATCAACCCCAAAAATATGGTTTGCTTGTAAAATTATATTTGCAAAATTTCTGCATTTATAGATGAGTAAATAATAACTAATTTTATTTATTTATTATGTTTACACTAAATCATACAAATAAATACACAAATATTTTGTTTGAATCTCATAGTGTTGATATTTAATAATTTTAAATCTTGTTAGAAAAGATTAATTTGAGAATTTTTTTGCTTATTTGAAAATTTAAATCTCCTACATTAAAACATTTTAAAATTAATGCTTATATTTTTATTACTGCAATATAAATTATTTATTATTATTTGTTTCAGTATTCATTTATTCTTAATTTATGTGGACCACAGCAAAGAACATTTTTTCGACTGCGTACATTTCTTCTTTAAAGATTTTGATTTATAAATTTTATATATCTGTTGAAATCTTACAGAAACAATTCTTTAAACTAGTCTTGCTGCTGGTGTTACAATGTCACAAAGCTATGCTACTCCTATGCTTAATATCTATTGCCCTCAATATTCAGGTTTAGCACAGACTGAGAAAATTACAACCATATTTTTAAACAGGAAAACTGGGTCATATAATTTACCACAAGTTCAGCATCCATTGATAGATATCCACAATGAAAGAATCCACTCAGCGTCACAGCAGCCATCTGACGAACCTGTGAGAAAAAGCACACTAGTTATAACATACAGATTATTGTTTTGCATAAAAAAAATACTTTGGAGCAAGATTTCTTTACTTAATTAGAGAATCTTAAAGGTCAGGCTTCAGAGGTAATGTCAAATAGGAAGTAAAAGGGACTGAGGCTATAATGGTGGCTGCACTGCAGGGTTTGTTGATACCAAAGTTCGCCCATGAAGAGACTTTTATAAAAAAAGAACTGTTTTTACATGTTTCTTTTTGGATTGTTTGTTTGAGGGGTTGTACTCAAAGGTATTTCCCTTATATGACTATTGATTGTCCACTTCACACTGTTCCTTGCCTAACTATGATGCAAAACCGAGAGGAAACCATGTAAAAACACCCCCCACGATTGCCGTAGCCGCATCCTGTGACCTACTCATTCAGTTGGTGGATAGACAGATGCACTCAAATCCATGATCTGTAAATTGAAGTGGGATTAGTAAGTGAACACCTGACGAGTAAGCCACGGCCCTGTTTTTCTTTGGAAGTTGGATAGAGAAACAGAAAGGTTGACAAAACCTGGAATTCTCTTACCTCTAATTGTTCATCACACAACAGCCGTAGAACCAGGGATTTGATCTGTTGAATGAACTGGGGCTGATTTAGAGTGAAGAAATTACAGAATACCATCACTTGAAGATAGCTGAGTATGGAAGAGCGCGCGTGCCAAGACTGCATTTCAGATACCTGCATATTAGATCAAAGAAACAAGTTTGACAAATAATCAAGATTATATTCTTGTATCAAGTCATTCAGTACTTTCCATGAAAAATATTCATAAAAATTGAATAGATCATCTATGGGATTCACGTCTCTACAATACTAACCTTTATTAATAATGTTAAGATTTCTGGTTGGTTTGTAAGGAATTTAAGGGTATTTCACTTATATGATGCCGGATTGTCCACTTCACACTGTTCCTTGCCAACTTACGGTGGAAAACCGTTGGAAACGTCGTAAAAACCACCTGAGCGATTGCCAGAGCTAAATCATGTGACCCACTCATACAAGATTTCCTAATAGCAAACATAGTATCCTCAATAGTCACATCTGTTCATTTACCTGGTTTACTTGTTTGCGATTCAACTCTGACAGTAAGACAATGTCCGTGCTAAGTGTTGTCTCATTACACTGGTACAAATCTGACAATCTTAGGACCAGGGGTCAGTTGTTCTAAGCCATTCTAAATTTTATCCTAGATAAGATCACCTCACTCTATGCTGACGGCCTATGTCTAATCCTGGATTAATGGCTTAATTTGCTATAAGGGACTAATCTTGGTTTTTAGCCACTTGGCCCAGGGGATCGTTATTGAGATTTGAACTCACCTCTTCTATAGTTTTAAGAGCCACAGGTAAGATATCCGGGGATATATACAACTGTGACATACAGGCCATCACTAATGAACAGGATGTCATCAGCTCATCATCAGCAGTCTCCTTCTCTACAGCACACACCTGAGAAAACAGGGTCATAAACCATTACAAACCAGCCCCCAACCTACCCACCCCAGTCTTCTTTTATATTATTTCTTATTAAATTCAAATTTTTGGGCTTTCATCTGGCATGTATTCAAGATCTTTGTGTTACCATACTTTCCGACTTACATGGCAGACCTGCCAACCCTAAATGATTTGTTTACTCTAGGGTAATTCAATTATGATGACGGAATGTCCACTTCACATTGTGCGTTGCCTAATTACAGTGGAAAACCTAAAAAAAAATCCTCGCTAAAAGAAAAGAAAAAAAATTGCAATTGCTGGAGCCACATGGTGTGACTCGCTTATATACCGGATACCGTATAGCCCCTTTCTTTACGAACGGGTCTCTGAGAGACCGTTCGAAAAGTTAGAGGCAGAACAGAGCGATAGCCACTCTGATCATTAGTCGGGTGTGTGTATTAGCT
>JAVFBW010193213.1:0-19736 GCA_034783835.1 Mopalia ciliata
AAATATTTTCTTGAAACTTAATACAAGAGATATTATTATTATTATTAGAGGTAAATGCGTTGTCAAAGACATCATGATACACAGCAACTCCGATGTGCAAAAGCATACAGTTAGTGTGAGCATACATCAAGGATAAAGCATGTTTCCTTGTGTTCCTAGTCACGTGACCTTATGAGACACGTGCAATTGAGACAACGTTAGCACAGTAGAGTGACATCTCGAGAAAACAAATTCTGACAGTAAAATTATCTGTTGATTTACAATGCCGCGACTGTCAAACATTCAACGTGAACGTGCCATTGGCATGCTGAATACAGGAACCTCACTGACTTTGCCAGGGTTATGGAATGTAGTCGACGGACTATCCATGATCTTCGGACACGTCAGCAACCAACTAGGGCCGATTTCACGAAACTACACTTACGGCGTTTAAGGCACTTAAGAGCCCGATTTTCATTTTGGGATTTTTGATTAAGTGGATTTCACGAAAATATTCTTAGGGCGAAAATCCCCTTAATACCATCGACTGATGGCTCCTACAAAATATCTGGTTGTACAACGTATCGTCAATATATAGGGTACTTGACATATGACCAATGGATATATTTAACAGAGTGAGTCATCGGTAGTTTATAAAGTATTTTTCGGCCTTAAGCTTTGGGCCAATCAGATTGTGTGATTTGAACAATTGCAAGTTATTATCCAGATTTAATCGATATTGTTGTCTAAAGTTTAATATGTAGGATTCAACCTTAGCTTCGATTTCGAGAGGAGATTTATAGTGTCGATCTAACAGATCGTTCCAAGTTAGGGTTTACACCCTCACAAGGCTGGTAATGTGCAATAACTTTGAAAACAAATGTTATAAATGAAGAGATAAAAATGTGCTTGCCTTCACCGGGATCTGTCATATATGTATAAAGATATATATATTGCTACTGACTCTAGAGGAGAGAAATGGCGTTACCTCAAAAAGTTTAAAATGTGCCATATATACTTATTTTTAAGGATTCCAGAAGAGATAAATCGTGTCGATCTCATGATACTTTCGTAATTACAATTCAAATTAAAAATATATGACTACCTTGATGAATGACATTTTGATTTAACATCCCTAATTCAATTATTGTATATTCACAATGTCAAGCTATTCACACGATGTTGACGACACAATGGTTCACACATTTCTATCACTGTCCGGATAAATCCAATTACAATTTCTAAACGATGAAACCAGATATACGTTAATAGTTAATCAATTTTACCGTGACGTATATGTATGCACACGTTCTCATTTGAAGAATAACCGTAAATTTAGGTTTCAATGGAAGTAATAAATACATCTGACCAACAGTGAAGATAAGGCGTATTGATAAAGGTTAGCAGTATATAGAGTTTATTAGGAAGACTTCGGATAGACAGATTGTTCGTGCCAAACGGGAGTTCAGATTGACAATTCCAAAGCCTAATTGGACAGGTTTTTTTTTTACTCCATCCACCTATACGAGAGTTTGGTTTGGCGGTTGAATTCCAATGAATACATACATATATTCGGAATAATGGCTAGAGTTACAGAGACGCTAATTGTATGGCCTATGGATATATCGTTCAACTAAATGTTTTATATGGCTTATTGACTTAAGGATGTTTGAATAACCTCAATCAACACTCATTATCTATACGATTAAATGTCGCTTATATTTAATAGGCCTACCTAACTTTTGATATCATTCTTTAAAATGCCGATACATCATAGATCGCTTATTGGACATAAATCTGCCATGATGTTCACCCTAAGCATGGCTGGATAATCTTGCGCTGGTGTATGGAACATTCTAAACAGCGGTTATTCCAATTGGTGACATTTATAATCAAAGAATACGATCAAACAGTTAGCTGTCAGTATATGTGGGAACATCGGGGACATAGGGCTACATATCCGTAGCCTTGGGTATTAACTATAGTCCTCGGAGTGAAAACAGCTTCTCCACCATGGCTTCTGAGATTGATTCTGTTCTGCCTTTGATAATTTGTCCGTTTGGAATCTCCCATGGCCTGGCGATTCCCTTGGGGTCAAAGGTCGCGTTTTGCAAATAAGGAAAGTCAAGTGCTGTCAAGGTGTGGCTCATAGAACTGAAGTCTCGTCAATTACCCGTGCGTGTTTCTAAATTTAACAAATGGCCACCCACACAGAAAAGTATAATTACCATTACCGGTATGACTACCCTTTATCGGCAGCAAAGGCGTCTATGTTGAGTTTTATAACAGGACCCCCATAGTAAGTCAAGGATGTGATAAATATTCCAGGAGAGACTTATTTTGCTTTAATTGGTTGTATTTTTCTTTTCGATCTTGCGAAGCATAGTTTCCCATCTTCTCTTTCTTTAAGGGTATGATGGCGAAGCTAACGACCTGCCAAGCGGAAGGCTGCCGAGAACGATTGTTTATTCGCTAAATATAAGCGTCTTTGGTGACATGTACTTGTATGAGTGTGTCATCGTGTGTGTCACGTCGGGACAACTCTTGGCCACTTCCAAAAACAACACAAACACACAAATCACAACGAAGTAGCATTCCAATTACACGCCTTAAGATATCTAGTAAGTTATTGTGAAGACCCTTTTTTTCGGTTTTTGTGGGATTTCACTGATTTTCACAGAAATGATGTGAATTCTATCGTTTATTGTTGCAGCATGTCTGGTCGAACCATCTCCCTTAACTTTACTAGTTTCTTTTGACACAGGGCGAAAATGTCATGGACGATTTGAAATTCTTTGTGACCAGATCTGAGATCCATGTATGTAATTTGATTTATTATTTTTAAATTACATTAAAATAGCGGGATGTGAAATTACATTTTTTCTTATAACTCACTGAACTTTGACCCTGGCCGGACTATTTAAATTTATGAGTGACGTCTGCACACAGATTACCAAGATTAAACCGAGTATACTTCAGTGGAGATTGACCAGCCAAATTGATTCCAATAAGTCAGAAAAGTTAGGGGTTTCATAAAACGCTTCAACATGGGGAGCATCAACAACCTCGTGCTCTAGCTAAAACCGAATCACGCAATAAGCGTAGAGGGACAGATCAAGATAATGTGAATCTACTTCGGAATAATATATTACAGCTGATTGCGGAATTTGACTTGGATTTTATAGTTTATATTAATAACGAATGGAAAATTACACAGCGGAGTTCCTAATAAAATACATATTGAATGGTGCATGGTGAAAATAATAACCTAACCGTTTACTCCAGCAATATTTATGGTATTCAAACTTACCTGTGTAGGTTTCTGTTTCTTTAACTACGTTCATAAATTAGTGTTCTTGTTTTAGTATGAGACTGTATAAGCCCATTAACCTTTCTGCTACATACAAATGTTCTATGCTTTAATGTAATTTATTTCTCTAAATCTCTTAAATTATGTAAAAACGGGAAAAGATCCATTTTTTAGAATAAGAAAATCTATGGTCTTCCTTAGAAAGGCCCGGCATAAAGCATGCAGATGTGTTAAATATGCACGTTAGGACAGATTTTAACTAGTTTTCAACAGGCATGTCTATTTATCTCCCTCCAATATAGTGTTAGATATCAATCAAATCTAATTCAAGTGTTTACTTGAGTTAACACATCATCTACTGATATGTCTTATTTTACAGACATTTTTACTGCTCTTGTGAATGGGGGTTTACGAAGTACACTAAGTTTGTTGACCATTACACTTGTTATTGAAGTAGGGATTTAATCACTACGTCGAGTAAGTTAAGGAAGCCCAGAAATTTGATCGTTGACCAAATTATACGAAGACAGGGAGCAATATATTCGACAGTTGCTTTGAAGGTTCCACCAGTGTTTTAACAGTGTTTTACTCTATCAGCCGCTGTCGAGAGAAGAAGTTCTTATTTTTTAGATTTTTTTTACAATTGGCGGCAAATGACGCAAGCTATTAAAATGAGTTGAGAAATTACACTTTTTGTGATAACAAAGGAAATAAGACTACATACTCAGCCGGGCACACACAAATAAAACGCACATGACAAAACAGGAAAATAACAATGTAATACGATTGAATATTAATTTATATTATAATGATTGCCCATCGTCTTTGAATGCAGAAGAAAACAACTGTGTGAACGATTAAAAGCACGGAGAACGAAAACAATAATTCCGTGTATTAAATTAGGATATGTTGCTATAGAGTTGATCAAATCAAATCAAACTTTATGTAATGCCAGACGTTAGACAGATTAACATTACCCATAGGTTACTTATATAAAAAGTAGCAATATTAAAATACATATACATATTTGACCATTGGCATATTGATTAAAGAAAACAACAAATATTTGTGTTACGTATATACATATTAAAACAGTGTACTTCATAAAATACGGTATAGTACGACATTATGTACAAAATGTGTGATGTTGTTTTTTTAATATTAAATGTCTCGAGCGAGTGAAGCGAAGCCATGTACAATTACATCAAACTATAACTTTCTCATAAAAATGTCACCTAATATCCCACAAAATGTTTTCCTTTTGTTGAATTCGAATCATTCCTGATTATCTTACTCCAATGCGACCAGCTTGTCAAGCAATGGGGACGGGACCTTACGGAATCGGTCGACAAGGGACCCCCAGTTGGCTTGGGTGAACAGGTCGTGCATTAGGAGCTCTTTGACTCCTCCTTTGAATCCCAGTCGTTTTTTTGGATCCAGATCCAGAGCGGCGGACAGAAAATCAATGGAGACATCTGATAGAGTATCCGTATATATTCCGATGCAAGCAGGACTGTGTCGAAAACATCTCTGGACAGACTCGTAGAAGTCAGGCACGCCACCTGTGCAGAGTTCATGATATATGACAGCAGCGGCCCACATATCAGCCATTCTGGTCTGGGCTCTCGTTGTATCTTCATTGAGTAGCTCGGGGCACAGGTAAGCTTCAGTGCCGCAGTGGAAACCCAACGGGTCAGACGTCCTGATGGCACCACCGAAATCTGTGAGTATGGGATACCCTTCGTCATTGATCAAGAGGTTTGCGGGCTTGATGTCCATGTGCAAAATCCCTATACTGTGTATTGCCTTGATGGCTGTGAGGATTTGCAGTGTCATCCAGATGGACATCTCATCAGTGAAGACGTGTCTCTGATCGTCAATGTCCATCCAGTGTCTTAAATCTTTCCTCTGATAATATTGCAGGTACAGAAAGACAGAATTTTCATAAATGAAACATGAACGCAGTTTAGCAACAAACTCACATTGCGCGTCTATGGTTACAGATGCTTCATATTCTCCTTTATATTCTGTAATTTTTTTTCTCACGAAATTCTCGCCGGCATAAGAAACCAAATCTACATCAGCAATGGCTCCGTGGGTAAACTTGTTTAGGACAACTCCTTCCCAGGGAAATATAGTTGCCCACTGCTCGGATTCCGCGTAATGGATCCGAGGTACACTATGATGCAGGTCATCGGAATCACCGCTTGTAGATGCACTGTCGGCTCGGTTTGTGAGGCAATACCAGGTGAAAGTGCTGTTGGTACTGGGCACCGATTGTGGCAGGCTTTCGGTTTTTCTTACGCTGTCCGGTGGGCGATCAGACTTAACCTCCTCATTGGAAACAGTGTCCACTGGGACATCTTCCTCTTCGTCGTGACCTATACGCCTCATCCTGCATTTACACATTTCAAACACGCTCTGTGTCGCCCTTGATATCTCGATAAGTCTCTTTCTAACCTTTTTCAATCGTCGTCCCATCATTCACCAGACAAGAAGTATCTGTTTAATTTAGACGTGATAAGTTAGTTCCAGTGTATACGCTGAACTGAAGACGTTGTCATGCTACGCAGCGCCTGACAACGTTCACTGCTGCTTGTGTGACGCAATAAACTACACGTCTTTTTTGTAACGCACATGAACGTCACAATGCGTTTGACGTCACCGTGTCATAATTTAATGAAATTGGATAGTTTAAATACGCTTTTTGTAATTATTAGAGCCAAAAGGCTTTGATATATTGATGAGGATATAGTTTATGTGTCCAACCACTGACCAGATGTACGATTGGGAGTTTATTTAGTTCACTGATAATATAACATTGCTATTTGATAAGAATAAAGGGTTTTGAAAATCAACCGATTATAACAGACTATGTGCATAAATGACGTTATGCTGAGCAAGGCCCTTTGGTTAAAAACACTGGTTGTTTCAAGTAACAGTTAAATTTTCTTGTTCTAAATTCTCTCATCATGGGGCTTCTACATATTAACACCCATAACTGCTGATCGAGGTCAAATGTACGCTATTAACAGAACCGAACACATGCAGGGCTCGCACACTGCCTTGAAAACCTTGAAAATAAAAAATATGACCAAAAAGACCTTGAAATAAGAATTGGGCTGTCAGAATTTTATGTTGTCACTTAGTTGAAAATACTGACTGAGCTTTAAAAATCGATTTTAGTTATGACTTTTTAAATAAAGGGGCAACTGTAGAATTTGTCCGTCACTTTACAAAACAACCTATCATTTGTAATACTGACTAACACTTAAACTTAACTTTAACCAATTCTACAATTACTAAGCTGGCATTTTCATTTCAGTGTAACGATTCGTTTCCCTCGCTATAACATCAAAATAAACATGATTTCAAAGAAAGAAAATAAATAATTGAGAGGCGTGGAATCGTCCGATAGCCGATGTTAAGGCCCACTTTCGAGGACAAATTTATTGACAAGAATGTCAGACGAATGTCCAATTCACTTTCGGATTGAGTAAAATACACAATTTCGTTGTAATGGTTTATAAATAATTCTTTAATATACACAATTATGTTAGTTTGTTCATAAAAGTAATGTACTGACAAGACTCTTGACAAATAATGTGAGAATGCAAAGTGTCAAAATATCGTTTACAGATATATATATATATGTTTGTTGATTGAGCAGGAACTATAACTCTAGACATGAGATTAAAGTTACCAATTAAAACATTGCTAAAAATGTAATTATGATTAAAATGAATCACCATTTACATCTTAGGGCCAATTCTCACGGTAAGAATTGTAGGGATTCCCATTACGAAAAAGTACGAAGAAGTACGAAGCTATAATAATATAACATAAGTATAACACAGTATTTTAAATTACAATAACTTTCTTTTTAATAATAATAAACACACTTTTATATTATATATGCATTATTTAGTCGTACACATTGACAATGTCAAAAGTAAAAGTTACTTTTCCAAGAACGTACCTAACATTGCAGTAGATAATACGGTACACTAACACTGGTATTGAACAGAACAAAGAGTACCTCTGATATCTATACTGCTTTAAAGCATATTAATATCACGATATGTGCATTGTTGTTGTAGAATAATTATAATTATCCACTGCCAATAATAACTTGTTACAGGCACAACCAAAAAAAACAACGGTTGGTCCGATCGTCGAGGAATTAAGTCATGTGATTATGTCTTTATATATATTTATTAAAAAGAAGAAAAACATATACCCGTATGTGCAAACATAGTTAACATTAAACAACGAAGCAAACGACCAAAACACAACATGTAATATATTATGTGTTTTGGTCGTTTAATTCGTTGTTTAATGTTAACTATGTAAATGTGCCTACTAAATTAATGATATTTAGATCAAAATGAATGAATAATTGCATTTTTAGTGGATATATTATGACACTAAAAATGCAATTATTCATTCATTTTGATCTAAATATCATTAATTTAGTAGGCACATTTATGTTTTCCTTTTTAACGGTAAACACATCCACATGCCCTGGTTGGTCAGCTAGTGTCAGACTGTCTGGTCTTGTCATCAGATCTTGTAGTTCCTAAATCTCATCAAAGACTCGCTGGCTACATCTCTCTCCCATGGAACACGACCTGTAACCCAACCGATATGATTGGGGAAAAAGTTATTACTTTTTTTAGATTTGCGGACAATAACGTGACATTTCACAAACATGAGGTAGAACTATATCACATTTGGTGCTGGAACAAACTCACGGTGTTACTATCAACAACCACCGAAAAAAAACAAGACAATCAATAAAAAATATAGCCTACTGCAATACGCTAAAGTGTTTCAATTTATCTTTCAAGGTGCCACAACAGATCGGCTTCCTAAGTGTTGGCATATATCCCAGCCAGTCGACAACGTGAAAGGAAAGAGACTTTACAGATCGAAACAAGGAGAGCGATAGTGAAAAATGTACGTGTATCTTGTTGAGCAGCATAGGTGGTTTCTCGTGGAGTTAATTTTCGATTGTTTGACTCATAGACACCTTGTCCACCATATTGTTTTTGGTCACCATGGTTACCATTAGAAGTTTCTGGTGCACTCTCCAGCATTAAGTCTGTTCCACCCTTTGGTGCATAGACTAGATCAATTAACGTTAAATTTAGCGGCATAAATGCGTATACAAGACGAAAGGTTTGGTAAACTGAGTAAGTCTACAGGGGTAAAAACGACACGACGACCTTGGTGAATTGTTTTCTCCTGTGCGAAGTCACCTACGCAGGAAGATTACTTCTCTCGCATAAAATAAACGCCTTGGTCGGGTTTGTTTGTTAGGGTTTTTTTCAATTTGATATTTCTTATTTGGCTTTTTTACAATTGCATAGTTGCATGTAATGGTTGTTTTTCTGCCTTAACGCCTACGCTACAATAACTACACACGAATATGCAAAATAGATGCTGATCAACGTTTCGGAACATTATAATAAACCGAACTATCTATACCATAATTATTTTTGGTGATTATTTCTATTTTTAGTATATATAATGAACCGAACAAATATTCTCCATTTGAGCAGAACATTTATTAGGGGTTCACATTTGGAGTCTGCATGGGCTCCACGACGTTTCGAGTTAACGTTGGCTCCATCATCGTCTCCGATGTTAGGGGTACCGTTCTGAAACCCAACAACCTTCTGAGATTGTATCTGAACCGGGCTCCAGAGGATGATAACACGTACAGGAAGAAATTCACAGCAAAATTTATCTGGTACAAGAAAATTAAAATGCTAAAACCCAATTCAGTCTCCACCATTTTTATTTTCTAGAAGACCAATAAAGATAATGGCCAGGGATAAGTTACTGTACAAAGGCAAATGACGGATCTAGCCAGCTTTCAACAATGCCAATTACTGTCAAATTAAAAACTGCATGTTACATGTAGAACAAATACTTATGATTTCTGAATATTTTTTAGACTTCTAATCTTAAACTGGATTACAGAAAAAAAAGAAGAATTATTCATAATGTTATTTTTAGGTGTATACACTTTGGCATTAAACTGAATTAAGGAAAAGAATAATTATGTTTAATGCTATTTTTAAGCACATGCAATTTAAAGGAATTACATGTATGTGATTATGTACCGACGAGAATATCGCAGTGCTATGTCTCTGTATGATTATCAAATGTCGTGTATTTGTATGAATTGCGGTCGTTGAGCTCTAAAGGGTTCCATACCATATCATCAAAAACGGTAATATATTACTCTGAGAGCTTAATTTCATCAAATTATGTTTAAATAATTGGGACTCAATATTTCCTGGAACCCGCTAGTAATTGTGATATCAACAGATCGGACTGATTTTAAAATATTGCATATTTTTGACTGTTTTTTCTAATATTCCTGCAACTGAAATGTATGCAGATGATTAAACTTTTTCCTTATTTTGGAAAAACCGTATCTGAAATTGAAACTTTGCTATAAATAAATTGTATGTCATAATCAGCTTGGAGTAACGAAAATCGGATGGGTATTAATGTTGACAAAACCAAATGTATGACTATCAGTACGAAACAAAAGACTGAACCTAATATTGAATAATACACTTAAAGAAGATGTAAGCCACAAAAAACTATAAGGTGTCACTTTTGACAGTAACTTATCCTGGTCCAGTTTGATTCAAAGTTTCTGTAGGAAATAAAGTTAAAAGAAAACTGTTTGTCTTGAAAATAATTAAGAAATTAAGAAATAATTATTAAACTCAAAGGGCTTCCTTACAGGTTAGAATACCAGGAACTGATCCTATTTCATAAATGCTTAAACAACCCAGTTCCACATTGATATTATTTTAAAGACATAACTCAATCCATTATAGCCGGTAATTTGCATAGCTATCTGCCCCTAGCGGAGTCTCTGGATAAAACTAGATTGCACGTTAGACTGTTAGGGATATAGAATTCTGCATCTTACCCTCTGATCATCGCTTTTATTTTGAGGATGTCGGGAAAGATTGGTTGGTTGTTTCTTCCCTTCATTTTTAAATACAGACAAATGTTACAAGAAGGTCCTTGTTACAAACAGTCTTCAACAGCTATTAGCGACCAGAACATTTTGGTTTAAACATGGGATGAAGCATGTCGGAAGGTAAGGAGTTTTAAATCGAATGTTCATAGATCCAGCTAATATAATTTTTCAACATTGTTACAAGTTTGGTGGATTTTAAAAACTAGTAATCTTTGAATTTTAAGAGCTGTTATATGACCGTCCGCAGTATCGTAAATATATAACGTAGGCCTAAGAAACAAATAACACAAACCTGTATTTAACTTCCCCAGGGTTCATTATCAGTAGGGTATTACTGAGTTATAGAACTTAGAACAGTTACGTAAGAACTTATCAGCCATGACCCGCGATTTTGATCGGTAATTTCTCCCTGACATCCCAATCAGATAATCATCAATAGCGACAGAGCGATCCTTACACAGCCCAGTTAGCGACTTTGCTAGCTCTTATTGTTAATCAAATCCAGGATAATGATGAGCCGCAAGTTCAGTTAATGATAACCTTATGGTGAAGAGAGATAACACCAGAATATCCACACAGCCCCTTAGTTCCGCTGATCAGTCTTGCACAATACACAGGTAGGGGAAATTTCAGAATCGATAATGCCGTCGTCTATTTTTAATTCTAGATTAATACGAACTGAAATATATGGACCCTAAACCACTGTTATATCTTCCCGTTTAAAGTCGCTCAAAAGATAATCCATGTAAACGTTTTTACAACCGTAAAGAGATTACATTGCAACGTGACGACTTAATTCAATAATTTGATGATGAACGAAAGTCTTCTACAGTTCAGGTGATATTTTTGTAAAAGATTGCAGGCAATCTATAAAATAACCGTTATAAATTCGAATAAACACATATTAACCGAATTTTGATCTGAAATATTTGACGTTTCCTTTGACACTTGTTTCTGATTATATATACAGACATTTTGTAGCAGGTCGTTTTGGTACCTAAAGAAACACATGAGGCGTACATAAAAAACTATCGACCAATACTGTGTCTGATTTAAACAGTAAGTCTACCGTAAAGTGTGACATGCGGGTTAAATAATGATGTAGTATACCCACACAAGAAATGTAATGGTTCATTGAAGGCAAAGCTCGTAATTAGTTGAGTTAAGAGTAACTTATTTATACTGGTGCTTACAAAAGAAAAGTACATATAGATACCGTGGGATCTAAATCCATATACAAAAGACCATTGGTTTACGTTAGCATGAATTAAACATCAGTTAGAACCGGATTCAACGGAACTGGCTCGACTTTTCCAATACTAATTAAATAATTTATCTTTATGAAGATGACAATTATGACTTAGGGCGGCTTAATAAGTCTATCCATGATAGAATGGTAGCCTACAGTGTACGATTCGTTGTAGCTATCTAGACATATCGAATTCAGTGGTGACTGACAAGAGATACACAGTTAAACACTGAACTGTTAAAAGAAGAAAACAGTCTGTATTTTGTTTCACGTAGCAGAAAAGCAATAGATACGAGTTGGCTCAACAGCAGAAAGAGAGGAAGTCACATATATTCAGTAAAAAAAGAATCTTCACACTCGTAAAATTCTAAATATTTTGTTGAAACTTAATACAAGGGATATTACTATTATTATTATTAGATGTAAATGCGTTGTCAAAGACATCATGATACACAGCAACTCCGACGTGCACAGGCATACATCAAGGGTAAAGCATGTTTCCCTGTGTTCCTAGTCAGGTGACCTAATGAGACACGTGCAATTGAGCCCACGTTAGCACAGTAGAGTGACATCTCGGGGAAACAAGTTTCAACAGTAAATTATCCGTTGATTAGCAATGCCACCACTGTCAAACATTCAACGTGAACGTGCCATTGGCATGCTGAAACAGGAACGTTGGTCACTGACGTTGCCAGGTTTATAGGATGTAGTCGACGGACTATCTATGATCTTCGGACACGTCTCCAACAAACTGGCCCCTCAGCAGACCGACTTCGTTCGGCAGACCACATGTGACGACACATGCAGAGGACCGACAAATTGTCTTACGTCATTTGCGTAATCGATTTCTTACCGCAACGTCCACTAGGAATGAATTGTTTAGAAATGGTGTGACTGCCCAAACCATACGTAATCGCCAGCGCACTACTCGTCTACATGCACGCCGGCCATATCATGGACCAATTTTGACCGAGTTACACCGACGTTAACGGCTTCTCTGGGCACAACAACATGTGAGATGGAGTCAGTGTGATATTGGAATAGGGTCGTTTTTATTGACGAATCCAGGTTCACTTTGCACTTCGCTGATGGGAGATTTAGAGTTTGGGGGAGACTCGGTGAACGGAACGCCCAGTGCTATGTACAGGAAGTAGACCGTTTTGGGGGCGGTAGTGTCACGGCCTGGGATGCCATTAATGGTCCTGCCTGTTCCCGACTGATGGTCGTTCAAGGAAACCTGCTGCAGGATACAGAGATCAAGTGTTCATTCCAGAGCTTTTGACATTCATGGCAGCCAGGTATACATTCCAACACGAAAATGACAGATCTCATACAGCCAATTTAACGCGGAATTTTCTTAGGAATGCTGGCATCAATGTCATGGAGTGGCCCTGAAGGTCTCCTGGTCCTTATTCCATAGAACATGTACGGGATGTGTTGGGCAGAAGACTCCGTCAAGTAAGGAACCCTCAACAGAATTTTCAGAAACTTGGTGCCAGGCTGGTTCAATTATGGCGACGTATCCCCCAAGCTCTGTTCAGACACATCATTCAATCCATGAGGAGACGTCGCGTCGCAGTTGCGAACGCTCAAGGAGGGCATACGCGCTATTGACATGCTTTCATCAAGTTTTAACTTACCATTTTTACTCTCTTACATTTCCGTAGCATTTCCGGTGTAACTGGTTACATTATGAAGATGATCTGTATGGTACACCGTCCTTAATGGGTACAAAATGGAATTTAATCATTATTTAAAACCAATTTTCTAGTATGTTCAACATATCGACATCAAAATGAGTGTGACTTTTCTTTTTTATCTGAGTTTATTTCACAAAATGTGGGCAAGCTCATACTTTTATTCTCGGGTCCATAGCTTTAGCGTAGGTTGGATACGAGACTTCGAGTATTGAAGGCTGCATCAACTGGAGCTTGGAGCAAAAATAAATAAGATCTGTTTTTTTGACAGATTTCTCAAGACCAAGCGATCCTCGCTCAGCTAAGCGATTCAATCCTGACGGAGAAACATAAGCTGTCTTGGTGACTTATATATACTGAGGTGCAAATGGAGTATATACGACTGATTGGTTGGTGTTGTATGCGTGTTTAAGGGTTTTTCACCCATATGATGGCAGTATATTCCAATAATAATTGACATCAGCCCAACAATAAATTGTTTTAATAAGTGGAAAGTTAATTGTTTTCCATGCAGGGTTAAGTAAAGACAACATTGTTACACTCCAAACAAGCTGCCCTGTAGCCAGAAAGGAAACTTAACTAAAACAATGGCTGGGTTTACCAATGTCAGGGTTCTGATATAATGGGTCCAATATCGGTCAAAACAATATGGTTCTGTGAACCATAATGTTTTACGAACTTGTCGTACTTCACGGATAGCCGCCATAAAATGCGTAAAATAAACCAAGGCAGGTATTAAGGTCTTGCAGGACCCCTTGGGCTCAATATGAAGAAAATTTGTTTATCGCTTGGATTAAAAGTTAGGTATTCAAACCATGTTGGTGAAATCAATAATTCGAAATTTTGCTTACAAACAGTTAAATTGGAGCCTATAATTTTGTTTTCCCACGGTCAAATATTCATGTCGCAAAATTTTAATTGTTTATTTCAGGAACTTCAGTTTTAAAGAGACAACATTTTCCAATGCATATTTCTAGAAAACTACATATGTCTTTTACATTTATGATTTCCAGAACAACGATTTTATAACAGATAGTCTACTGGAATTTTGATTGCGTTGGGAAATTTTTAGACAATGATAAAAGAAAAATCTATATGGTATCATTCTGTTGCTGGTTATAGTTTACTGGAATTTTTTTATTCTGTTGGGAAATTTTTAGACAATGATAAAAGAAAAATCTATATGGTATCATTCTGTTGCTGGTTTAAAACATAGTTAGATAAATGATGTAGATCTATATATATATATATATATGTACCGGTGGAGGCAAGCAAATTTTTCTCTCTTCATTTATTTAAAATATATATATGTACCGCGTTTCGTCGAGGTAGTACACAAAATTTCATTAAGTCATTACTGGTTGAATAGAATGTGGCGGTTTTATTTTTTATAGAAGTCATCGCATTTAGCATTAACTGGTTTGTACCTGCGACCATAAAATACAATCTATGTAGAATTTCATTATTCTTTTCCTTGGATATATGTTATCGCCTTTAGGGCCAACATGGCCGCTGTGAATTAAATTAGTGATTTGAGTTGTCTGGAATCCTATATGGAATCTTTACTCACATATTTAATCTCAACAGTTAGAAGACAATGATCACCTCTTTGTTAACAACGATTAGGCGAGCGCATTCACTGATTACAGTATCGATTTGGACTGTTTTTAATACAATATGTACGATGTTCTGTTTATTGAGTAAAAAAACATCTACGTAGGCAGTCCGTAATTTTCCACATGTACACCACAGGGGGATAAGCTGGCCAACCGAATCGCCTTTTTTGACTTACCATGTTGTTTCTTCTGTATCTATGACTAAAAAGATCATTCTTTACTGCATGCATTGTGAAACACTTGAGTGATGTAACGTTAAACATGGACAAGAGTTTGTCTGTGGAGAATGTTTTGTTTGAACCCCTGAAAACATGTACTACCTGCGATAATATAATACTAATAGAGACTTGTCTATGTGTAAGTCTATAAAACTCAATGACTGGAACAAATCGTTTCCAATTTACTGTTTATTGTGATCGGTGTCTTGTTCAGAGAATAAACAATAATGCAAAAGTACTAAAAAGCATACATCGTCCGAGTTGTATGGAAGAGGAACTATTTATGTTTGCCAACTCATTATTCTTCATTAATGGTTAAACATTGAACAAAACGCAAACATTCTGGTATGGAACAAATAAGCCGAGGTTGTTTACATACATGTAAACCTTCGAATATAAGCTTGTATTGTTTTTAAAAAACCTTAACCGTGGGTAACACAAGTGAAGATACACGAAATTCAAGCCGATATATATTTTTAATACATTAACTGCCTCTATTGAGCCTTCAACTGTGTAACTAAAGGGTAAGCGATACGAGCCAGAACTTTGGTAATGGGGTTAGGTAAGGATAGCGTAAGGGGAAGGCATAGAGTTGAAGAATTACACAAAAATGCAAAATAAAACAGAGATTGAGTGGGGCTATTTAAAAGTAGCTTTGATCACATAGCCATTTCAGTTATAAGAAAAGACTTTAGATGTTAACTATCCTCTGCTCCCTTGGCGACATATTTAAGAACATACCAGTTGATTGTGATTGGACAAGGGGGCATGGGAATCAGGAACAGCCTTGGCTGAAGGACTAAATTGAATCGCAAAATTCAAGTTTGTGATTATATTCCCTTTGTAGTATTTATTAGTGATAGATCCACATAAATAATTCCATAACGATAACTTTAGGTGAATCGGCTCAGGTGTCTTTCTAGATTTATTTTACGTTCAAGATTATCCACTTGTGGTGAATTTTGGCGAATAAAAAATCGGTAATACCATCGACAGAGGACTCCTACAAAATATCTGGCGGTACAACGTTTCATCAATATATAGGGTACTTGACATATGACCAATGGATCTATTTAATAGAGCGAGTGACCGGTAACCGTGACCTTTGTAATGTTCCTATTCTTTCACAAAGTTTTAACCAACATCGTGCTAGATTATTTCGTGGTATAAAGATTCGTATCACAGATGCTTACAAACGTCGATCGTTGCACATGCGTTATCCTGTGATTTAAAAGGTATAGGGCGATCGCAAGAGAATGGCAAAAGAAACAGAATGGTCAAATTTTCATCCATACATGTTTGATATTGTTCGTGGATGGGGTTTTGAGACTAGAGACGATACTGTTCGAAGTGGGAAATTTAATAACCCATTCCACCTTTTGCATATCCCTGGCACCGACACCTACCGTTGACATAAAAGGTGAATCCGTTCATTTAGTGTTTTGGCTAGTCATTATATCTTCCCGTAACATTGTAAGTATTAGTTTCAGTGGGAATACGCAGAACTCTATTTCATATACCTCAAAAGTAACTGTTTACCCCGACTGTAAGATGAGGAATAATTGCTGACTTACCTGGCGAGGTTATATGGCTGACCTTGTTTGTTTCCATTGATTACCTTAAACCGTGTTAGGTCTATGTGAAATGGAACTCTGGTCCGTATATAATGAGTGTATTACTACCACCATTGTATCGGTTTCAATGCGCTGATGACTGTCCTCAGATTTCCTTGTCATTGACTTGAAGATATAAAGCTTTCTGTGACAGTGTTGAACTGTGGCGGATATGTCACAGATACAACACATCTAATCGGAGCTGCTTTAACTGGTTTGTTTTGTACGTTGGGCACGATTTGGCAGTGTAATACTATACAAAATGCACCAATGACAAATCAGTTTGGACGAATCTTGATTGGTGTATGTTGTTTTCTAGAAGCGTAGCAGTTGAACATTTGACAAGACTGAAACACGCCGCATGCCAAGATGAACGAGAACTACTGCCCTGCAGCGGGGGCGTTACAAATATCCCATTACAATCGTTGAATCATTTATATGCTCTCAATGATCAAGTACATAATGCTTTGAGTTGATGTGAGAATACTTAGTAAGTCATAGTAACCCTAATTCACTACATAATTTTTTTCGAAAAATTTTATATTTCACATTGAGAGAGAATAAATTTGTTTAGAAATGCAGGAATTCGGAACGTTTAAATTGCATTTAATTGTATTTACTGTTTAGCCGAATTATGTTATTTTTTCGGCCTTAAGCTTTGGGCCAATCAAATTGTGTGATCCGAACAAATGCAAGTTATTATCCAGATTTTGTCGATACTGTTGTCTAAGGTGTAAAATCTAGCATTCAACCTTAGCTTCGATTTCGAGAGGAGATTTATAGTGTCGATCTAACACATCGTTCCAAGGTTTACACCCTGGTAATGTGCAATAACTTTGAAAACAAATGTTACCCCTGATTGAATAAATGAAGAAATAAAAATGTGCTTGTCTTCGCCGGGATATATATAATGCTACTGAATCTAGAAGAGAGAAATCGCGATAACTAAAAAAGTTTCAAATGTGCCTTATATATATTGTTAAGGATTCCAGAAGAGATTAACCGTGTCGATCTCATGATCCTTTCATAATTACAATTCAAATTAAAAATATATGATTACCTTGATAAATAACATTTTGATTTAACATCCCTAATTCAATTATTGTATATTCACAATGTCACGCTATTCACACGATGTTGACTACACAATGGTTCACACATTTCTGTCACTGTCACGATAAATCCAATTACAATTTGTAAACGATGAAACCAGATATACGTTAATAATTAATAAACGCAATAGTCTTGTTTCCTGTTAATCAATTTCACCGTGACGTATATGTCATTTGAAGAATAACCGTAAATTTAGGTTTCAACAGAAGTAATCAATACATCTGACGAACAGTGGAGATAAGGCGTATTGATAAAGGTTAGCAGTATATAGATTTTATTAGGAACACTTCAGATAGACAGATTGTTCGTGCCAAACGGGAGTTCAGGTTGACAATTCGAAAGTTTAATTGGACAGGGCTTTTTTTTACTCCATCCACCTATACGAGAGTTTGGTTTGACAGTTGAATTCCAATGAATACATACATATTTGGAATAATGCGTGGAGTTACAGAGACGCTAATCGTATGGCCTATGGATATATCATACATTTAAATGTTTTATATGGCTTATTAATTGGATGTATGAATAACCTCCATCAACACTCATTATCTATTCGATTAAATGTCGCTTATATTTAATAGGCATACCTAACTTTTGATATCATTCTTTAAAATACCGATACATCATAGATCGGTTATTAAACATAAATCTGCCATGATGTTCACCCTAAGCATGGCTGGATAATCATTCACTGATGTATTGGGCATTCTAAACAGCGGTTATTCCAATTGGTGACCTTTAGAATCGAAGAATACGATCAAACAGTTAGCTGTCAGTATAATAATGTGGGAACATAGAGGGCATAGGGCTACATATCCGTAGCCTTGAGTATCAACTAAAGTCCTCGGGGTGAAAACAGCTTCGCCACCATGGCTTCTGTGATTGCTTCTGTTCTGCCTTTGACAATTAGTCCGTTTGTCATCTCCCACGGCCTGGCGATTCCCTTGGAGTCAAAGGTCGCGCCTTGCAAATAAGGAGAGTCAAGTGCTGTCAAGGTGTGGCTCATAGAACTGAAATCTCGTCAATTTCCCGTGCGTGTTTTCTAAATTTAAAAAATGGCCAACCACACAGAAAGGTATAATTAACATTATATACCGGTATGACTAACTTTTGTCAGCAGCAAAGGCATCTATGTTGAGTTTTACAACAGGACCCCATAGAGAGTCAAGGATGTGATAAATATTCCAGGGGAAATTTATTTTGTTTTAATTGGTTGTATTTTTCTTTTGTTGTTGCGAAACATAGTTTCCCATCTTCTGTTTCTTTAAGGGTATAATGACGAAAGCTAACGACCTGCCAAGCGGAAGGCTCCCGAAAACCGTTGTATATTTGCTAAATATAAGCGTCTTTGGTGACATATACTTGTATGCGTGTGTCATCGTGTGTGTCACGTCGGGACATTTTCACAGAAATGATGTAAATTTTATCGTTTATTGTTGCAGCATGTCTGTTCGAACCATCTCACATTAATTTACTAGTTTCATTTGACACAGGGCGAAAATAGCATGAACGATTTAAAATTCTTTGTGATCAGATCTGAGGTCCAGGAAAGTAAGTTGATTTATTATTTAAGTAACATTAAAATATCGGGATGGCAAATTTCATGTTTTCTTATAACTTTCTGAACTTTAACCTTGTCTGGACTATTTAAATTTATGAGTGACGTCTGCACACTCCGATTATGAAGATTGAATGGAGTACTTCAGTGGAGATTGACCAGCCAAATTGATTCCAATAATTCAGAAAAATTAGGGGTTTCACAAAACGCAACAAAACAACAAATTTCAAATTTAAGATCAGTTTAAAAAGTCACACTTCAACACGGCGAGCATCAACAACCTCGTGCTCTAGCTTAAGGATACTCTAGGGGGGGGGGGGGGGGGGGGGGGGGGGGGGGGGGGGGGGGGGGGGGGGGGGGGGGGGGGGGGG
>JAVFBW010193214.1:0-10214 GCA_034783835.1 Mopalia ciliata
GAGGGAGCTTCATGTTGCCCTGGTGCTCTCAGAGCTAAAGGGGAACAGGAAGCCGATCTGTTTGGGGTGTCTGTATTGCGTCCTGTTGTTCTGTATTTGTCCCGTCCTGTCTTTGGTTGTTGCCAGTGGTGACGAGGGTGGTTTCCTTCACCCATTGGTCTCGCGAAATACCCTTGAATATGACGTTAAACCCCAATCAAACAAACAATCTTAATTTAATGTTCTTTCCTTTATTGTCATTTAATAAACCTCCTTTTACTTTTCCTGCAGTAAAGAACAAAGACAGTGATGTAGGAAACATTGTATATGATTTTGATGGTGCTATTGAGAACATACCTTACCATTTGAAGGATGTATTAGATCTCAAAAATATCCCTCACTATGGAGATAAGGTGAGGAACAGCATGATGTATAATATGAGCAAATGCTTAGAAACTTTTCCATCGGAATAACATGGTTGGATTTGCCGTTTGATGTCAGAGGATTTGAATGTTAACAGTCTTTGGATTTATACATTTCAAGCAATTTAGCTACAAAAGAAGAATATGCCACTCCACAGGGCCCCCAAAACATAATTTTATTGAATTTTGATTAATTCAAATATTTCATTTTTATTTAAGGGTATTTTACCAAGCAAGTGCAACTAAACCCTGAAAACTACTTACATACAAGTGAAATAGCATTTAACATGGTGCCGTGGCCTAGTGGTACCGTTTACCCGATCAAGTCCGCCTGTCGACCATCCGGTATATCAACGAGTCACGTGTTGTGGCTTAGGCAAACGCGGTGGTCGTTTTAATGAGGTTTCCTTTCAGTTTTCCATTATATTAAGGCTATTTGCAGTGTGAAGTGGACAATTCGCTGTCATATAAGTGACATACCCTTGAATATGACGTTTAACCCCAATCAAAGAAACAAACCTTTAACATGGCTTTCTGTTCTATCCATCACTCCAAGTCCATTTTTGCTTGACTTGGGTGTAACTTACCTGTAGTTCCAATGGAACATTTTTCAAATTTGTTCTTATATTCAAATGAAACAATCCTGTAAATGGTTAAAAAAAGAAATGTGAATAATTAACATCCTTTTTTACTCATAGGTGGATTTCCAAATTGCTGAACAGAAGAGAAATGGTGCTAAAATAGCAGTTAACGTAAAGGTTTTATTTAAGAATAATGCTGCTAAATGCCAGGGTTTTATTGCTACCTTGAAGGAGAACTATGGCTTCATAGAGAACTCTGACCATGACAAGGAAGTCTTCTTCCATTTCAGGTATCTCTTTTTTCTCTCCTCTTATCAGTAAAGGTCCCGTGGCTTAGTGGTAGCAAGTGCGCTTTCTAAACTGAACCCGCTTAGATTAACTGTTCACCGGATCGAGAACGCCTGTTGACCATCAGGTATATGAGCCAGTCACATGTTGTGCAATCGCGGGGGTGATTTTTACAAGGTGTCATCCCGGTTTTCCACCGTAATAAAGCTGTGTACGATGTGAAGTAAACAATCCATCGTCAGATAAGTGAAACACCAATCAAACAAACAAACAATCTTATCAGTAAAACAATGAAGAAAATGGGAAGAGCTCATGGTAAAAGCTTCCACTAATACAAATAAGCACTGAAAGAAAATTATTTGTCCAACAGATCTATATATTTCACATTTGACAAAGCACCCTCTGGCTAAGGGCAGTTTGTGTGAAGAATAGCAATGCTGTCTTTACTTAGCACTAAACGGAAATTAACTTTCCAACATTATGGAAATGCTTCACAACTTGCTTCTGCCAGTGTCCATTATTGTAGGAATGCACCACCATCATACACTGTACACTGTTGAGTGAAATACCCTTAGGCACGACGTTTAACACCAATCAATCAATCAACTTATTAGAAAAATAATTAAGAAAAATGGAAGATCTCCTGGTTAGAGCTTTGGCTATGTCATGTTAACACAGCAGGAATACGATTTGTCTAACAGATCTTTATACTTCCGATCGATAAGAACCAGTGGTAAGAGTGTTGGCTAACTGATCCAACTTCTATTTACAATTCACACGTTAAGAGTCTATCTGTTGACCTGAGGTCTATGAGTGAGTCCCACTACATGGCTCCTGTATTTAGGCAGGGCTTGATACACGAATTTAGGGAAGGGTCCTGTGGCAGCCAATTTGGGGAATTTCAGACTAGTGAGGGGTATTTTACCCTTAGATAGGGGAATTATATGACTCATTTTTTAAAAAAATATTATATTTGATGATCGCGCACTGTACCACAGTAGTCTGTGTGGTACTTCAATACTGGTACTTCACATCCATCCTTAGAAATTACAACAAAGCTCGATTTGAAAACCCAGAGACAATTTTAGCATTTTCAGGTTAGAACATAGCAAGACATGTTCATTATACATAATAAATGTAATTGGTCATAATTATTACTCAACTTAAATTTTAAAATTTAGATCAGAACAAATCAATACCGGAATGCTTATATGCACTGACCAAGACCATTTACCATGACAACCAAAGCCATAAACAGTATACTAAATTGCTTATTTACCTATGATTGATTTCTTTACAGAGCTCAAAATGTGAAGGTACGACGTTAAACACCAATCAAACAAACAAAATTTGAAGCATTTGAGCTTTGTAAACAATAAAACAAAAATGGCAAGCCAGCTTCTTCAAAGTTATTTAGATAGTTAGAATCGAGTCTGGAGGTCATGTGTAACTGTAGCAGAATATCTTTAATTTCCTTATGTGTGCTTCCACTGTCAAAATATTGTTTTCCTTAATGACTGATAAATAATACAAGGAACAAAGCCTGAAATTAATCATTCAGGCCTACTACTACCACAACTGTCTTAGCCCATTGAATGATGTTTAACACTTCATGTATGTTATTTCATTGCATGATAAGGGGTTGTTAGTCCAACAATAACATCAGGATTCAGGAAGTGTACAAAAAACCATTTAAGATGCTGCAAGCTACTTTCATGGTATCCTAAAATTAATAATAGCAGCCAGACAAGAAGAGAAAAATAAGAAATAAAAATATATAATAATAAAAAAAAAAATAGGTTCAAAATTTCATCTTTTCCAAAATTAATATTTGCATTACTTAAGTAATCATGACTTCAATCTAACAAAATTCGGCTTGAATCAAAAGATACATGTATGATAAAATTTAAAGCTAGAGCAAGAGCTGGACTACACATGCTGTGAAATATAAGAAAGTTTTTTTCACAGATTTTACATGCAATTTATTTCACAAACTTTAAAACAGCACATTTTTTTCTTCTAATGAAAAAATTTTGAATGCCCAAATTTGGAAATTATCACTCAGTAAAATAATTAATAATCTATTGCCAAACATAAAATAGGATTTGACTATCAAGCATTGCAACAGTCGGATTTCTATTCTGAGACAAGATTCCACTGGTTACAGCACTTTTTGGGTTGTTTTTGTTTATCGTTCTAAATGATTATCATACAAAAACTTGCTGACGTTTTCTTCAAGATTTTACCAATAGCAACCTTTCTTTAGTCATAATTTTGGTTTTGTCAAAGAAAGATTAATGAAAAAAGATTTATAAGATCAAAATAGCTACATTCAAAACCCATATTTCTTTTTGATGTACAGTTTTACCTCACTTTTTGACAGTAAATGTAAAAAAAATCGATTGATCTCCTTTGATATCAGTTCTCACGAGCGTGAATTTACTCTTCAAAATGGAAAAGGCATGCTTATCGAACGCACACAGAAAATTATTATAAGAGAAATTAATAACTTTTTTCAAAAGCAATTTAAGCAATATAGATTAAAAGGAAAGAAGTTTATAACTATCTTTGGAGAAATTTGGTTGCAGAAGGGTAGTTGTTGCTTTTGACAAGGGAATTTTATTTTTCGCTTCAGGGCAAAATGCCCACTATTGGCAGTAGGTTTCCTGGTTTCCCACCGTATTTAGGGCAAGGTGAGAAATGGACAATCCGTGGAGTAAGCCCTTAACCCCTAATCAAACAACTAAAATACACAGTTATAATAGTGTGATTATGTACTGTACACCATTGTCATAAGCATTATAGGCATGATGCTAATGATCTTCCTTTTTGTCATTGTTAATGTGGTTGAAGCTTATAAAAGCTATATAAACCTTGTTTTTACAGTGCCTATGAGGGTGACGCTAATGAGCTCGATTTAGCTGATGAAGTGGAATACACACTTACACGCAAAAGTGCCAAAATAAGTGCTGAAAACATTCGAAAACTGCCTAAAGGAACAGTGGCCCCTGAGGTATATTATGCTTCTAAATTTACATTTATGAACCAATTCCATTTGTAATAAAAGTGATATATGCAGATGCCCTACATTCTTATAGTTTCATAGAGCAGTGCCTAACCGATGTCAATAAATCCAGGTCTTTTTATCCACGTCAAAATTTTACCTCGACTAGCGGTAGAGTCCTTAAGCGGATTGTGTTTACTGGGCTCAGGCTTAGGGTAGCATGTTCCAATCTTTCTCATGGGGTCTTCATTTGGCAATGGAAGAATTTAAATTTTCCAACAGCAATAACTTAAGATTTTAAGTTGTTAGTGCCACTTTTCCCTGATGTCCTATACATGTAAGTGAAATTCCATTGAGTGTTGAATTACCACTGTTTAATCTATTATAAATTTGTGACTGAATTTCTTTCAGCTAAATTTTACATATTTTATCTGCATTGACCAGATGTATAGGGGTTAAGAGTTTGTTTTTTTGGGGGTTATTTTGGGATAACGCTTTTTTAGTTTAAACAGATTTAAGTTCATAAAATTTTACAGGTTGAAACTACACCTCAGGCATAAGCATTGACTCACCTGTAGTAAATACTGGCCACCTAAACCACTCAACGACATGGCTTTCTAATATTCACTGTTTCCAAGACACAAAAATCATTCTTAATCTACAGTTTTCAAATGAGTGAAATATTTTAAACCCTGCATCCACACAAGCAATCTCTGGCTTGGAAACTAATGAATCAGTCTATTGTTTTATCCCAGGAGATCCAGCGTGACAAAGGTACCATTCACGGGAAGATCATTCGACCAATGAGAATCGTTAACCCTGATCAGGAGGAATATGCTGGTCTGGTGCAGGCTGGAATTGATCGTGAGTTAAAGGCTATAAAATATTAGTCAATTGTAAGGGAAACTGGATTTTTTCCATTGGGTGGTGCTAAGAAACTGTTAATCAGCTTTCCCAGAACACTGACTCCTATTTTATGTTTAAATTAGTCTGTGGAGCATAGTGTTAACCAGAGGGGTGTGGCAGTGTCTTTGAGCCCCCCAAGAAGCCATTTGAGACACCCTGTTTCAGTCAAATTTACATGGGGAAGATAGGGGAACAGTAGAATGAGACACCCTGTTTGTGTAAAACTGGTGATTTGAGACACCCTCTTCTTGATTTCTGGTTAATACTTTACTGTGGAGGAGTTAGAAATTGTGATTGTTGAGTCTGAAGACAGATCAATAGAAGGGAGCTTTCTCTTGTTCTCCGAGCTAAAGGGCAACAGAAAGCCAATCTGTGATGTATTTGTTTTGCATCCTGTGATTGTCATGACTTGTCGTCATTTGTTGCCAGTAACATCAAGTGTGGTTCCCTTCATGCATTGGCTGACACCCAATATATTTATACTTAAGTGGAAAAACTTCAGCCCAGCAGCACCAATCCAACAAAGAAATAAGTTGAAATTTGAATTCAAGTCGCCTGTCCACCGTATTTTAATATTTAGGAGAAGTGGTTTATGTGCTGTCATATAAGCAAAATACTCTTGAGTACAACATTAATCCCCATTCAAACAAACTTACTGCTTTTCTAAAATACTGATGGGATTTCACCTTTGATATATTTGATATGCCTACAGCATGTATATGTTACCCAATTTAGTTAAACCTACCTTTTACCGAATTATATCTTGTGTGTTTACAGCAGAGGGACCGAAAACCACGTACACATATGGAATAACAAGCTTGGCTGACAAGAGAGATTTTCTACAACAGGGTGATGTGGTAAAATTCCAGCTGGCAACAGTGAAATCTACCGGCAAAACCAGAGCTGTTAAGATTGCTGCCATGAGAAAATATTTACGAGCAAAAGTAGATTCTGTCAAAGGACAGGTAATATCATTGTAGTTGCATTAAAATGTTTTACTGTCAAATATAATTTGAGGTGTTTAAGAAAAATTACATGTATATACATGGATTGAGCGAAATTGTTTTGAGCACACTAAAAAAAATAAAAAATTTTACTAATCCAAAATTGAATAAAATTATGTTTTTGTCATCATTTAATGCACAGTATTGAATGTGTTAAAGATATGGTACCTTAATATATGCTCATAATTATATATTAACAGTTAATTTGAATATTTAAATAAGTATCAACAAACAAGGCTTCATGTTGGCAAATTGCTGGTGAGCTAAAAAAAATAGCTGATAGCAATTTTACTGCGAGAGTGAATGCATGAGCTAGAAAATCTCACCTTAAGTTCCCTGCGCGAGTGATTTTTTTTAAAATGAAAGTACAACAAAAGAATATACTGTTTCAATAAAAAAATCTTGAATATTTTATATCAACAAGTTGCAATGATACATTTATAAAATCCACTCCATCAACATACTCTGAGGGTACTGGTTACAACAACTATAATTCGCAAATGTTTGCTTAAGGATACTCTAACCCCCCTACAGAGTGTTTTTACGTCTCGCCATTTTACTTCTAAACTACTGTGAATTTTGCAACACATGTATATATATATTCTGAATCGTCTTTTTCTGCAGAACAATAATAAGTAAATTATTTTTTTCTAAAATTTACAGAAAAAAATATTTTGAATAAAATATACGTCTTTTGATAAATTGGTATGGAAAACAACAGTTTTCTATTCAGTGGACAGGTATCAGAACAAATGAGTTCCGTGTAACTAACGGAGTAAGACAAGGAGGAGTTATGTCCCCCTTGTTTAATATGTACACAGGCGATCTTACCAAATGTCTTATTAATACTAATGCTGGCTGTCTGATGGGGAATGTTTCTCTCAATAACCTGTCTTTTGCAGATGACATGAGTCTTATTGCTCCGTCAATTCTATCTCTGCAGAAATTATTAAATGTATGTTATGAATATTCGATTGAAAACTATATAGTGTACAATTCGACAAAATCTGTATGCATGCTTTTTCAGTCTAAAAATGTAAAATTCTCTAAGACGCCTGATTTCTATTTAGGCTGTAACAAGTTAACCTATGTAACATCATATAAGTATTTAGGTCGTACTATCAACGACTTGCTAAATGATGACGATGATATTAAACGTCAGTATCGGTCATTATGCATACGATCGAACATGTTAATTCGAAAGTTTGCCATCTGCTCTGTTGATGTCGAGCGACTGCTTTTTCAATCCTATTGTACCAATATGTACTGTCCAGGTCTCTGGGCCAAACTTACTAAAGCGTGTTTGCGTAAACTCAATGTTTGTTACAATAACTCATTTCGATGGCTTCTAGGACTGACGAGTCGACATAGTGCCTCAGGTACATTTGTTAACAATACCATGATTTCTTTTTCTGAACTTCTTCGAAAAAGTATATATAGTCTGAGAAGCAGATTAATTGTGTCCAAAAACTCTGTAGTGCGGTGTTTTCCTGTTGACGGCATTAGTGCATCCCTGCTAGTTAACAGATGGAACAGCTTGCTGTTTATCTAAATCCCTACAGTAAATCCACACAACGAGTGATAAGAATGTGCCCTTAATTTTACAGCTATAAAATAAGATGCACCCAAAATGTTCTTTCTCACCATTTATAAAATAATTATTATATAGTTCTATTGTATATTTGATGTAATATGGATATGAGTCTGAAATAAAGATTATTATTATTATTATATGGGCGTTGAATATTTGTCTTTTCAAAACAATCATTGATCTTTAAAGCAATTTCTCTCAAAACTTGTATCTGATACAAAGACGTATTTGCCGTAGTTAACTTGGTCAGTTTTAGAGATTTTATATCATATTATACATGTATGTCATTTTAAAGGTAGTTCAAAGCTCTTTTAAAAATATCAAAAACTTAATTTTAATTTTGTGCGAGTAAAGTCCGTATTAAATCTAAAATGTTAATGATTAATTTACATTCAGGTATATCAGGTGACACGATCACTCTCTTGCAGTCAAATTCCGTGGTTTGAAATATTTGAATCGCAAAAGTATATTTATTGACTTGTCTGGGTTTGACCAAACCAGTCGTGCTGTTGTAAATTAATACAATGATTACAAAAGTATATTGACTTGTCTGGGTTTGACCAAACCAGTCGTGCTGTTGTAAATTAATACAATGATTGCAAAAGTATATTGACTTGTCTGGGTTTGACCAAACCAGTCGTGCTGTTGTAAATTAATACAATGGTTTTTACAGAATGTTGGACAGGGAAGGTAAACAAATCCTCCATCAGACAACATGTATACAGTGCCAAAATCTGATTCCATGGCGACTATTGTCTTCACCAATCAAATCACTAATTTTTCTAGCACTCAGTGGTAAAAATGTTTGATGAAGATTAAGACAAATCTGCCTGGTCTGTCCAACATATAGGTAACGTAATAAGGCATAATCTAATAATTGGTCACTCCTCTGATTGAATTCTGGAAGTGAATAAAATATCCAATACGATCAAGTGTTTGTTGAAACATTCCCCCACGCCATATTTATAGTTTTATTAGAGATATACAGTGAAGGTAACTTAAATCGCTTAAAATGGCAGAGGCATCAATTAATCAAATATAGATTGTTTGTGTGTTTGTTTGATTGGTGTTTAACGTGGTACTCAAGGGAATTTCACTTATATGATGACGGACACAAATATAGGACATCACAAACAAATCTGCTTCCCGTTACCCTTTAGCTCTGCGAACACCAGGGTAACAGAAAACAACCTCTTTTCTTGCCTCTTACGATCGACCAAGGAAGCCGAGGGAGTATTCTGCAGAGCCATGGCCCAGATCGACCAAGGAAGCCGAGGGAGTATTCTGCAGAGCCATGGCCCACCCGCTCCCTCACGGGGCATAAGTAGTATTGAAATGTGCACCAAAATCAAAATGTGTAACTAATTGCCTAGTATTTTGAAGTGGCATCAGTTTTTTCTCAGTTGTACTTTAGCATACCCATCAATTCATCCATTCAATAAAAGATTGTCTATATAAAAATTTAGGTAACACTAAAATCATAATGCATACCCTTTTATGACTAAGATCAACATAGTTAAACATGTATGATTTAACTACAAATGAAAATACCTATATCTTGCCTCGTTTTCAGTTGATTATGATTAAATGTACTTTAACATATGGAAAGTGATGGACTTTTTTTAACCCCACTGCTATATGAACAGTGCTGATTAATCCTCTGTAACCTGACAGCATCAGAACATCAGATTATAGTTGTGCTGCATTAGTAACATTCATCCCGGCCCAAACACTGCCAGTGTGCGTCCAACATGTAAGTAACTCAACAAGTAGCTTTCAACAACAACACTGCTTTCACACAGTCAGTCTATATACCCTGTAGCTCTGTTGGTGATGTTAACCTCATAAATTCAACTCTTGATTAACTTGATCAAAGCATGCATACACTGACAGCTTATAAAAACAAGCTAGGAGCTTTGGGAGTGACTAGGAGTACAAAAGCATCAGCTCAACAATGCTGACTGAAGACCCGCCCTAAATGACATGTTGTGGGATGTCTGTTTATACAAGTCTCATTATAGAAGTAAAATTTGTAGAGCTTATAACAAGCTGATAACCACTGTTGGTACATGTACTAAGAATTTAATTTTATGTTTATAGAGACCCTAACAGCCTTATAACCACTGATGGTACTAAGAACTAATAGTACTGTTTTATGTTTATAGAGATTCTAACAGCTCAGTAATCACCGATGGTACTACAAATTTCATAAAACTATTGTATGTTTGTAGAATTTCTTACAGTTGGTTAACCACAGATGACACCCATAATTAATGTTATTATTTTATGTTTGTAGCAACCCTAACAGCCCGGTAACCACTGATGGTACATCTCCTTTAGTCCAATGGCCAAAGTACAACCTTGAGACAGAGAAATATTTGGGTTTAGATGTTGGTGGGAATGCAGCAGGACAGAAGCTCTTTGCTAAGAGAGTAGAAT
>JAVFBW010193225.1:0-10214 GCA_034783835.1 Mopalia ciliata
TCCACACACACACGCACGCACCCTTTCTGTGCGAAGAAAGAAAGAGGCAGCTTATTTGCCGTAAGTTGCGTCCCATGTCACAGAAAATTTTATGTATTCCTCGATACATAAATCTTATTGGTACAAAAATAAAATTATAAAGAGGGATTTTCCATGACACTTTAAATTTGTAGATCATTTCAGAAGCAGATGGCTCATGGTTCAATTGACTAGGAAACAGATAAATATTCTTTATATTCCGCCGAGGGACGATTCCCGCTTAGGTGATAGAACTGTGATTTATTTTCCTATTTAATTATACCACCTATGGAACCCTCTTTACTTGTCCCTAGTAACCACAGGGGACGTTTCATGTTTGTTGATATTCCGTTATGGGTGAGGAGAATGGGTGGTCAAATAATATTCCCTTTATGATGGCATCCCCTTTAAAATATGGACAAACATAAATAAATGAGATCGATTCTAATGAAACAAAATAACAGAAAAATCTAACCAAAATATGGTCTCGCATTGCACCAGACAGCATCAAGCGGTAAATCTACTGGAAAAGTTATATGTAACAGTAACCATCTGGGATATGTTGAAAGTTATGGTGATGATTATAATTTTGGTGCAATATGCATTGTCGCTCATGTTAAGATACTAGTCAAATATAACCTCATCTATGGTAGTAATGGAAAATATTATATTATTGCATATTCAAAAAAGATGAGATAGTGATATTTATCCTAGAGCAGACCCGATAAACAAAATTGAATTAAAAGACTGTTAACTTTACGATTAAACTTGGCTGTATTATTTATAACAGTGGTGTTTTGAGAATCAAGTTAATACATGTAGCTTCCTGGAGAGGATTGACAGTCTGCCCTCTGCGCATATACGCGTATCAACAGTTTCCTTGTTTTGCAAACTGACAATTTTAGAACGTGGGGTGTACAGCAGATTTTTTACAAAACAATCTGCAACGTGTTGTTAATAAGTGATAGCGAAGGCGATTATGCATATTTGCATTTAACTTGTTTCGATATAGCTTGTTTGATCGTTTCGCATTCAGAATGGTTGTTTTCCGGGGCTATTGGCTGCCCTGGTTGCCAATGTATATATACACTCAGTGACGCCACGTGTGGTTGATTGGTGTTAGTCTATTAAGAGATTGATCACAGTTTGAATGGTATGGCTCTGGTATGTTTCATGATATATATATATATACATAATCTTTTGCGAAACATACATATAATGGGTTGATTCGCTTTTATGAATAAATTGTGAAAAAGAAAGATTGAATTACTTCGCAGAATTGAGAGGTATTTTGTTTTCTTTGCTGAACGTTAGCGCAATATTGCAAGAAAACTAAGACAAACAGGAAAAAACTGAATGGCCGTTTTTTGGTTTTATATAATGTATTATATGTTGATGTAAAATTGATCAGTTGATATAAGTGGTGAAAAAGAAGTAGCAATTTGAAAAAGAGGGAGCAAATATTTACTTTTTAAGTAAACAGGCGAAACGTGAAAACCGCTCTGTAGGGAAGGTGGTGGTGGTAGACTATTCTTAAGTCAACATCTGAATTCGAGTGTAGCCATTTTGGTTGAAAGCATTTTTTTTAACTGCAGGATACTATTGTCCAAGTGTGCAATAAGTCTGTGAATTTGTTCTCAAGGCTTGTGTTCACAACACAAGACGTAAATAACGTAACTTTTGCTTAATGATGTAACGGTGGCCATTTTGTATAAGTGAACTTGGTGAAAACCATACCTATTCACGATCTCAAGGAGAGGAAGCCCAGTACATGATCCAAATTAATCGATGAATTTGTTCTCCATTTATCATGTTTACAGCATAAGGCATCAATATTTAACATTGTGCAATGGCGGTCATACTGTTTTGCACTATTTGAAGGTCCAATCCTATCCTTCATTTTAAAAGAATATTAATTCTAAGTTAATATAGGAATTTATTCTTAAGGAGTGAATATCGTAAATCATACAATGGTGGTTTAATACAATATCGAATCTGTTCAACCAAGCCACCAGATTTAGCCAGATACATGTTGTACTGAAAACACCACTATGTCCATAAATTCTAGAATAATCGTTTTATAGCGTTGACAGACAATAAATGTATACTAAAACTTCACCTTATATCGGTCATTGGTTCTGGTAAATTGATCATGCAACTGCAATGATTTATAGAGATTGGATATTTTGTTTTCATATTGACAAAGAATTAACGTTAATATTATACAGTGAGCAGCTCAGGCTGCATTCCCCATTATTTAAATAGAACGGCCTGTGCGTTACCAAGTACTAATTGTTTTGTACATTATCAGTAGTGGGGATTCAGTTGGATCGAGTGTGGCATGGTCACCTCTGTATATAAATAAGCGCGGACGTGTGAGAAACTTGTCGACCCGTTGGTTCCAAGTTATCTGGGTTGTGCTTATTTGTGTAAGAGTTCTCGTTCTGGACGGGGTGGGTTGGAGAGACTGTTGGGGAGGTGTGTTTTAAGAGAAGCGAACACGCGTTCACGTGTTTTTGTTTTGTTTATAAGGAATAAGATTTACTGTTAACATGCGTGTGATGCAAGTTGAACAGCGAATGTTTTCATCGCGATTCTCAGTAAAACGGTCTATTTATGTATTTTGTTTTCATTGAGGTCCTTGTTTCCACTTTCGACCCAACGGGTCAACAAGTTTCTCATACATCCGCGCTTACTGTATATAGAAAGATGACCAAGCCACACTCGATCATTCTCACTATTGCAACGCCAATAGATTAACTCAAACGCGAAAATGCAGCTCCGTTGATTCTTTATTTGCCTTCCCTTTAGTAACAGTTTCCGTTCTTTATTGCTGTTTTATATAAGCTGATTGACTGAAAGATATATAAAAAAAGCTGTCTGAGAACAATGGTAAATTTATTTTTGTTGGTGTTTTAACTCCGTGATCAGGGTATTTAACTTAGATTGAAGCGTTGCACTAACAGTAACATCATCATTAGAACAACCGTAATGTGATAATGTTATATACATTTACTGTTCCATAATTAATATTACTTCATTGCACGGGAACCATGAATAATCTTCTAGATATGTCTCGCTTGAATAAAAATACATTTCAGAAACGTCAAAACTCAGTCTTAAGCTATTCATGCAATAAAACGACAACTAAACACTGAATAATGTGCAAGCGTAGCATTACCAATTTTCCAATGACTGCTGATCTTTGTTCATTTAGTTGTTATTTCAAACATATATTTCACTTTTAAAGTTATGACAAATTTAAAACAACCTTACTAACAATAAAAATACCTTTTTATGTGAGTTTTATCTTCTTATTGTTTGCATTGGTGATAAACTATCTTCAGGTTGGAGTAGAGAATTTGTCTTTGACCACCATCTTTGTTGTTTACAATAATTAACAAGAGTCTTTCCTCCGAAATAAGGATAGCTTTACTAAGCTAGAGTTATCTCCGTTTAACCACAAATGGAATCCTTAATAAATCTATGTTTGTCCATAACATACCGGCACCTAAAATCACAATTTATCAAGATGTGATTTTCAAAATAAACTTTCATGGTGGTCAAACATGATAATCCAGTTTCCATAACATGAAGAAACATATGCATTTAAATGTTCATATAGGGTAATCATTTATTATCAGCTTTAAAAAAATTGCATGGTTTGTGAACAGGTCTATATAAAAGTCCATGTCCAGTTTTAAGCTGAACGCTTCGTACAAGTCCACGTTTGTCTTTGACAGTTTGTACAACACACCCTAAACACCATGAATTTGAGGGCGTAGCATCCACAATAAGCACAATACCATCTTCTGAACGTTCTTGCAACAGAGGTATATACAGTTTTGCTATTTAAAATAGATTCAACTTCACACATTAAGTTATTGAGTCCTTCGTCATTTACCTTAATGTTTTGCTTGTGTAGAATTCTGTTCAGTACTTTTCGGGCGAATCGAATGAGACGCTCCCAGATCCTTCCAAAATGAGATTCTGTGGTGGATTGAAATCCCAGTGTATATTCTGCCTGCTAGTGTCTCTGATAAGTGTGACTGGTTCAATAACTTTATTTGTTCTCGGATTATTTTCTCACTGGAGATTGATATTTTCTGCAATGAACACACTTTAACACAATTTGCTAGACAAGACTACCAGCTCCGAGAATCCAGAATTTCTCTCTTGCTTTAGCAAAAATAGAATTCCTTCCCAAATGTCCAACTAATCGGTGAGTCTCTGAGAGTATCAGGTTTGACACTGGCGACGTCTTTGGCAATAAAATTGGATGTTGGGATTCACGAAGTAAGCCATCTTGTAGAAACGGGTCTAATCTGTATAAGTTACTGGTCCTGTGTGTTCCTAAAGAATTTGAAGATAGTCCAAGAGCCTTTATCTCATTAGAGAAGTATTTTTTCTGTGTGTACTGTAGGATAACAAACTCTGCCTTCTTAAGTTGATCAGCAGAAATAGTTCCAGGTAAGTTACATTTCCTTTCTATTTTGAGTTCTTTGTACCTTTTCATTTCTTTGTTAATCAGATAAAGGCTTTCTGTTTGGTCTCTTAATGTCAATGAAATTATTTGTGTTATTTCCTTCCTTTTCAGAGCACAATCTTTAACATTTTCCTTTAAGGTTAAGACTCTGGTTGTGATTCCGACCATGATGAAAATCTGCCCAGCAACTTGTCAACAATGCTTTCTTCTGGGTTTACATACGAGATTATCATTACTTGTTGATTGTCCAATTGAATTTCTGTAATTACTGTTTTATGTTGGATCCACTCAGATTCAGGTAAATAAAGGAACTCTGGTCCGTAAAGCCAACTTTTATCCTGTATTGGTTTGCCTCTTGACGTCGTGTCAGCTGGATTTACTTTGCTCGTCTACAGACGAGGACGCGTGTATAACTGTAAGTCGATTAGCGACAAACGTCTGAAACCGAGTGGTGCTGTTACCAATGTTGTTAATCACAGCCATGTTGTCAGTCCAATCGAATACGCTATCAACCTCGTAGCTGAATTATCGTAGAATCATTTCACTAAGACGAATGGATAGTGTAGCAGCTTTTAACTCCATCCTAGGAATGGTAACTTTTTTCAAAGGCGTTAGTCGTGATTTAGCCAGGACTAAAGAACAGCATACTTTGTTGGTGTTGTCGATGAGGCGAAGGTAACAAGTAATCCATAACCTTCGTCACTTGCGTCTGAGAAGCAATGGAGTTGGTACGTTTGTACCTGTCCAAAGTCTTGTGGTTTATAGTACTGATGTGGTGTGTCCCATTCTAATTGTCTGGTGCACAGCTGTTGAAGTAATATCTTTGCAATGAGAAAAAATGGAGATGCAATACCAAGAGGGTCGTAAATTGTGCTGATTGCTGATAGTATACTTCTTCAGGTCGCTGTATAGTCCCGTGGTGTTATTTTGAAGCCTAAATGGTCGCTCTCCATAAACCAGTGAACTCCTAATGCACGTTCCACGGGTAGGTCTTGTCTGTCCAGATTTATTATTTTGACTGTCTTGGCTGGTTCCGTCGTCGGTATGGACTCAATAACTGCTGGACTGGAGCGTGTCCATTTGGTTAGATGAAAACCCCCTAGTGAACACAATTATGAGACTTGTTTAATAACGGTTGAAGCTTCGATGTTGTCTTCTGATACTAAGCAGTCATCCACATAGAAGTTTCGGTTAATAATGTTTGTGATACGTTTGTCAAATTGTTCTTTGTTGTCATGCGCAGTCAGTTAAAGAGTAACGTTTGCGCAGCTTGGTGAAGATGTGGCTCCGAACAAAAAGAGCTAACATAGGATATGTAGCTGGAGAGTGACTGTAATCCCAATTTTCCCACCACAGATATCGAAGGAAATCTGTGTATTTCTTTGTTACGAATACTTGATGAAACATAGCCTCGATGTCCGCCATTATTGCCACTTTACCGGTTCGAAACCGTATGAGCACAGCAATCAGATAGTTTATTAGGTCCAGCCCCTGTAATAGTTGAGCGTTGAGAGATACGCCTCGATAGGATGCAGCATAATCGAAGACTAATCGTACTTTATCGGGTTTGTGTGGGTGTATGACGTTGTGATGTGGCAGATACCATACATAACCGTCTTCACGTTGTACTTCGTTATCCGGAACTTTCTCTGAGTGTCCATGTTGAACAAGTTCAGTCATAAATGTTGTGTAGTCCTCATGTAGTTTTTCATTTTTGTTTAGCTTTCGTTTAAGACTATCTAAACGTTGAACAGCCTGTATTCTGTTATTTGGCAGATGTATTTCATCATCTTTGAAAGGTAAATCCATATGGTAATGTCCATCTTTTAAACTAATTGAAGAATCAACTTTCTGAAGAAACAATTTATCATTCTGTGAATGTTCTCTCTTGTCTGTTGATGTTTTCTCTGGGAAATCTAAATTGATTGAATGTCGAACCAGAATGTCTAATCTCTTTAATTCTTCAATTTCCTGGATAGCAGATACTTCAACTTTGTTAACCGTGTATATAGGCATATTTTGATTGTCCTGTTTCCTTGGTCTTATGACATTCCAGACAATCCATCCTATTCGGCTTTTAATGGCGTGTGGACTTCCTGTTGGTCCTGTTCTAACATCAATAAGAGAAAAAAACATCTGGGACATTATTTCCGATTAGCAATCCAACTCCAGAATTCACATTAGATATGACAATGTCTCTTAGGTGAGGCCACTGTAAAATGTCGTCTTCAGTGGGCATCAGACTTGTGGTGACATGAAGCCTCCCTTTAGTGTATGCCTTTGGTAAGTTGACCAGTTCACTGTCTTGTAGGCTTCCTATCTGGAGACCTTTGATGATACAAGTATCCATGCTGTAGGGCTGGCCCATTGTGTTTAAGGTGATTTTAAACTTTGCACCGTGACCCCCGAGCTGATGTATTATATCCTACGAGACAAACGTTACACTACTGCCTGGGTCCAGAAATGCGTGTGTTTTGACTGTTTTAATACCATCTTTAAGCTTCACGATAACGGGAACAATAGCCATAGTGCATCCATACTCTTCAGTCATGTTTCCGGCACCCATGATACTGTTCACGTCGATAGCAGAATTCGATGGCGAAGGTTGGGTTTGGCCTGGCTGATCTTTCAGAATAAACCCATCCCGGTGACAAATTGTTGGGTGTTGTTTCTGACAAAGTCCACATCTTGCTGCAGTCTTTCTTTAGGTAGCCCAAAACATAGCCTTTTAGTCTTTAGGAAAGCTGTTGTTTCTTCAAGTGGTGTTTTGATGATGACGTTACAAACTTCTAGTGAATGGGGTGTACTGTGACAAAGCATGCATGGTGGTGTGAAAACAGTTGGTTTTGTTAACTGGGTGTGCTTATCTGATAATTTGTAGTTCAGGATCTTTAATGTTGTGTTTGTCTTTCATAAAGTAACTCCCTTTCAGGTTGTATTGTGATCTTAAAACATTCTGTGACATCGATGTGGTTGTAGATTCAGTCCGCATGGCGATTCTGCCATAAACAGGGTCAGTTTTCTTGGCTTCTTCTTTGGTGAATTTTACTTGATGTGTGAATTGTACTACCTGGTAATTTATCTGTACCTGTTGTACTATGTTTCGCCAGCGATCATGAAGGTATAATGGAAGTTTTCCAACAATCAGTTTAAGGTTTTCTAAATAGTACAAGATTCTCATTGCATGTATGCTGTTAATCGCATTTTCACAGTCGGTAAGAAATAATGCGTATACATCAAGGGCTTTTGGATTATCCGGTTTTATTGTCGACCAATGAACAGCACGTTTGACTAATGCGTTGGCTATTATCTCAGGATCGCCGTATCTCTCTTCAAATTCCGCTTTAGCAGCGCGATAACCCTGCTCAGAACTCAAGTGACTTAAACCGCTGACTATTTTATTTGCATATCCACAGGCAAGTTCTAAATGAAGCATGAAGTCCATTGTTTCTGAATTAGCAAACACTTGTACTTCAAACTGACGAATTAACTTCCTATAGTGCAGTGGGTCGCCGCTGAATTTGTGAATTCCAGGAGGTGGTTTACCTAATTGTCGAACAACTGAATGTATGATGTCATTCTCGTTGCTTATGGGTAGAAATGTGTTTGGGGAAAAATGGTTCTGACTCTGGGTTTAATCTATTTATTTGCTGATTGTCGTTGTGTTCCCTAGGATTCACATTGTTCCAAATCATATTTATCCAAAACTTTAGATCAAGCATTTGCTATAGCTACTTCTATCTTCAATTTCAATTCCTCTTCTTTTAATGTTAAATCTAAACATTCCTGTTCTAACTCTCTCCTTAATTCCAAAACCTCGGATTTAGCCTTTAATTCTGCCATGTGTTGATCTTCCTTTAAACGAGCTGACCTAACTGAACTCCTTATAGATGAACCACTTCTTCTTGAATGTAGTGAACCGCTTCTGACATTAGATATGCTGTCAATAGGCTTAACTATGGGATTGTCTTGGGATTTGTGGAGCATTTGAGATGAAAACCAATGATCTATTTTGTCCTTGAAGTATTTTAGTTTATTTAATTCTTTCTCAAATATATTTTCTCTTTTATGTAGAAGGACAGAAGAAAAGTTGCTATATAATTGGAGAAAATTTTCAAACAAAATCATCCATTCAGAATGTGCAGTTCTTAAAGTGTAGAATTCAGCTTCAATGAATATAAAATGTTTAATATGTTCACATTTTGTATTTATGTTTCTTGTTAAACGTGATAGCCTTTTCTCGTAAATGTCATGTGTGTATTCCATACCTTCCTCTGTCATCTTCCTCTCTCTTTTACCTCTATCACCAACTCCACTCATGTTAGAAGTATGGTTGTTATGTCCATCTGTATTTTGATCTGTACACAACCTTTAAATTTGGAAGCCCATCAATCTATAAAGTTAATCTGTTGCTTGATATCCCTCGGCCAAAACGTCCATGGTATTGGGAATACCAATAGATTAACTCAGAACACGAAAATGCAGCTCCGTTGATTCTGTATTTGCCTTCCCTTTAGTAACAGTTTCCTTTCTTAATTGCTGTAGAAGGGCTTCATTTTTTGATATAAGATGATTGACTGAAAGATATATAAATAAAGCTGTCTCATTGTTTTGGTGTTTAACGCCGTGATCAGGGTATTTCACTTGTATTGCAGCGTTGCACTAACAGTAACACCATTATTAGCACAACCGTAATGTGATAATGTTATATACATTTACTGTTCCATCATTAATGTTACTTCAGTGCATGGGAACCATGAATAATCGTCTAAATATGTCTCACTTCAAATAAGATAGAACAAAGAACATTATCCTTACTTTGAATACATATGAGAAACGTAAAAACTCAGTCTTAAGTTATTCATGCAATAAAACGAAAACTAAACACTGAATAATGTTCAATCCTAACATTAGCAATTTTCCAATGACTGTTGACCTTGGTTCCTTTAGTTGTTATTTAATGTATATATTTCACTTTTATAGTTATTACAAAATTAAAACAACCTTAATAACAATAAGAATGCCGTTTTATGTGAGTTTTATCTTCTTATGGTTTGCTTTGGCGATAAACAATCTTCAGGTTGGAGTCAGGAGTTTGTGTTTGACCACCATCTTTGTTGTTTACAATCATTTACAAGAGTCATTCCCCCTAAATAAGGATATATTTAATCAGCTAGAGTTATCTCCGTTTAACCACAAATGGAATCCTTAATAAATCTATGTTTGTCCATAACATACCGGCACCCAAAATCACAATTTATCAAGATGTGATTTTCAAAATAAACTTTCCTGGTGGTCAAACATGATAATCCAGTTTCCATAACATGAAGAAACATATGCTTTAAATGTTCATACAGTGTAATCATTTATTATCAGCTTAAAAAAATGTGCATGCCTTACTTAACTTTAGTTATCTCCCTTTAACCACAAATGGAATCTTTATTAAATCTATGTTTGTCCATAATACTCACTAATGAAACTTCTGCCTGCTACCTCCTACCAGCCTGCTGTCTGACTGTGGACTCTACCCACTTCACTGCCTGGCTGTCTACCAAGATGGGCATCTGGGCCACCAGCATCTGTCTTACGCCTTCTTCTCGTCCACCATCTCGTCCTTCGTCTTCTCCAGTCGGGTTGTAGTTCTGCTCTCTCTCTCTCTCTCTCTCTCTCTCTCTCTCTCTCTCTCCCCCGCTCTCTCGCTCTCTCTCTC
>JAVFBW010193236.1:0-10214 GCA_034783835.1 Mopalia ciliata
CTCGCTTAAGCGTATGAGAGACATGTTTTTTTTTTTTCGTCATTGGACTGCGCTCATTGAACGTGTTAAAGTGATTATATATGGATTCGTTGAGGAGAACAACGACTGAGGTATTTCCAACTGGGTAACCATCCAGTAGTCTTCTCGTAACTGTGACCTTGTTCCAGAACAGAATGAAATATTTCCGAATAGTTTTCATAAGATACAGGATATTAAACAGTTTCTACTGGCTGGTATCATTGAAGCATTTAATAGAGTTAAAAAACTCATAAGTTTTGGTGATTTGTTTAGCTAAATAAGGTTCACTGTGTGTATATACCATGAACAATAGGATTATGGATTTAACTTCTTGGCATGAGTCATTCATTGCTCAGTGGTAGTTATTTGAATATCTCCTATGTTTTGGGGTTGTTGGGGTCATACAACAGTAAATCCTTGAGAGTCATTGGCAGTTATTTGGTAGACTCTTATGCGTTTGGTGTTGTCATACAGCCGACTCATCCAAAAGGATGTTGCTATCTGATTCCTGGGACGGTATCTTTACTGACCTGTTCAAAGAGTCTGCTTGTGGAGTATTTAATCTATGACTCTTGTCAGACGTTCTTGACAGCCGCCATTTGTCATGTTTGATTTACCAATAGGTCACCTCTATCTCGGTGACTAGTTAGAATTCATACGTATTGATGTAACATGAGAATTGTCATGGTATCGTAATTCCAGAGCAGCTTAAACCCACTCGATCTGTTACTCTCAAATTAAAAATGTCTCAGCTGAGAAATGGAGCATATTCTGTCCAAGCCCCTTTGTCAGCTTTTGAATGCTATCGTTAGCTTTTCATCACAACTGGACAATTTATAAAAAGAGTTGGATAAAAGACGTAAAAAGGCATCTTTATTCTTGTCGGTGTATATTCAATCACATAATCTAAAATATTATTTTAAGTATTTAGCTTTGGTATGTCACTGGAATCCTTAATTAAAGCGTGACGTGACAATGGTACGTTCGTTTTATGTGAATACGTTTTTACAAAGCCCTTTGCGATTGCTTGTTGGTGTTGTGTTTGTTTTGAAAAAGTGTCTATCTGAGACGAACCTATACAACAACAACACAGTCATTAGTATATCCCTTTAATTTAGTGAATTATGTATCTGTAATATATGATACATTTTTTGACTGGATTAGATTGCTTTTTATAAACGTCTCCACTATATTACGGAATGACAGAAACAGTTAATCCACTTGGAGACGAGAGTAAGTTTTGAAAACTTGGAAGTCAACGGTAATGACTTGTTCATGGGTCAAGATATCGGATATGTATCCATGATAGTAAGCAGACAGTTTTGACAGCCGTCATTTGTCTTCGGAGATAACTGTTTATACAAGGGACTGACAAAACAATGGCCAACTTAGCCTCATTTCCGGATGGATTTGCAATCTTCAGTGTATCTGAATGGGATGGGACTATCATCAGATCGTCAGTCAATCTGTAGACCGTCGTAGACGGCTTCTACAATTATATCGATAAATACGAGCCACATTGCTTGGTAGTCTGTTAAATAGCCTGTTGATCGGGTCTGGAAATTGGTAATCAATCCATGATTATTTTAATACCCGCCATTTGTCTTGGAGAGTTCCTACCAATGAAAATCTTTACCTGGCATTCGATGGAGATTGCATTCAGAAAATAATGGCCAGGGCGTCCTCGATTTCATATGATTTTACATTCATACGTCGTTATGGTATAAATGGGATAAGTCTAAAATGAATTGATTGATTGGTTAGTGTGCTACGCCATGTCCAACGGTATAACAGCTATGCTATAACCTAAACATATTGTCAATTTAGTTATGTGCACTCTTTTTATTCCAAGATAATTCCACAACACATCACTGGGGATCAAACATAAAGAATAAAATAGTAACTGAAAAAACATACATTTGCCAATAGATTAAAACATTCATTTTGGCTCTAAAAATTGCGAATATTATCATTAAAATTATGTCACTTAAAATTGTTTGTTATAATTCATAAATAATGTACATTTTATTATTTACAACAATCCAATTAACATCGCTTACATTAAAAGTTAGGTATTCAAACTAAATGTTGGCGAACAAAATATAATAGCTTAAAACACGCGTTGAGTTATTGTTAAGTTATTGTTAAGTTACGGATGCCTTAGTCCAGACCGAAACAATCATCTCCTTCCAAGCCAGGTTTCGCATACTATCGTTTAGATTTCATACTTTTTACTAAAATTGCTTCTACATGAGATATAAACAAAAACTCTACACAAATATACATGTATATTCAAATCGATATATTCAGTCAGATAGAATTAATAAAGCATTATTCAAAGTTATAAGCATCGGTATTTAATGGAAGTTCTCGACAGATGCCTTTACTGTACACATCGTAGTCAAAATTTGTATTACAAATTCGTTTATTCGTATATATATGTTTTTAACTGCATCATTGCGCCATTTGATGTATTGCCAAAAGTTACCTGCTATATCCTTAACTGTGTTTTTAAGATTAGATATAACCCAAACTGATAGACTCATGTATAAAAACACAGTGTAACTGTATCAAAATGAAATCTAAATCGTTTGAAAAATTTGACCATTTTCTCTCAATTTAGTCTGGACTCTCAGGGAGCCGGATTTCTGTGGCATTTGTAAGTGATTTGCGGGTTAATTGGGTTACAAACTAAACAATCAATTCAGACAAATCAGAGCTTGGCATTTTAATTGAAACAATTAAAATGTAATAATATTCTCTGAACTTTTGTTTGTTACAAAAAGAAGAACGGGTCGTTCTGATTTCAAAGGGGTTTTTTTTTTTTCGTTTTGCACTGTGGCGTATCTTTACTAAGCTGTCGTGCCTAGTTACACAAAGAAACAAAACGGACTCACTGACGAGGAACCCGGATCGATCAAGTAAGACTCAAGTAGCATATAATCAGTACTGACTCTCTTAACAGTCAGATTTTTTCTGGGTCTCCAAAAATCCCACAGCTAGTCGAACTAGCTATACTTCTTTAGACGAGTAAAATAGATTTTTCAACGTCTCCTGCTCAATATTGAGTAAACTTTATCAGCTGCAACGATGGTGGAATTTCATGTCAAATGGATTCGGCAAATAATCGTGGCAGACACAAATAAACTGTGTTCGTGGATGAAGTATCATGGCAATCAATAGGCTCGCAACTTTACGGACAAATCTACATTTTTGGTAAAGTGGAGGAAGAAAAATAAACATGCGTCCACGATGGAACAAACTGCACGAAATTGACCAAAACTGTCTAGTTCCAAACCAATCAAACAAACAAACAAAATTGATTGTCTTCGTGGATGCGGATCTGGTGATAAACACTTTCTCCTGTTGGACAAACAAACAAAATGTATTGTCTTCATGGATGCAGATCTGGTGATAAACACCTTCTCCTGTTGGACAATTTTCTGACGAGAAACTTTATTTGCTTTTTGGTAAATAAATTTTACATCGGTTTGGCGATGGGCGGGCTGGTGTTTTCGATTTCGTGTTTGCTTTTTTGTCTGTGAATTTGTAAAGTTAATTAGTCTTATCTGTATCCATTGCGCAAGGGAGGTAGCTATAAGTGATATATTAAAGGCCATTTGGTGAGATACGTCCATTAGTCAGTGATAAATCACGTGGCTGTCCTTGATCCGGTTTGGTAGATAAAGATTTCAATTTCTGCGACGGAAAGAAAATGCCCAGAGACAGGAAAACATGTACGCGAAGACAGAAATATACTGATGAACGTAACTGGTGAAGAGCAAATGGGTATCAAGGAAATCCATTAACAAGAAACGCGTCACGATAATGGACCGAAAGTTTCCCTGGTAAACAAATAACGGTTTGCCATAACAAGTGTACTTAAAGTGAATCCAACATGGAACAACATAACTGTAGTATGTACATGGTTAAGTCAGTAAGTACATAACAAATATGTCCGATAGACCTCAGTTAAGGGATGGCGAAATATAATGAAAATATATGGATTAAATGGAAACAAACCGAAACATAATTCAAATGGAATGCCGGAAAACAAAACGCTTGTGAATAAAACATGTCCAAATGCCAACGCCATTGTGTGCAAGAAGGGAGATCGTAAAACTTATGACAAGTTTCAATTCAAGATCAAAATCTTATTTGCCCGAAGTCATTTGCAATGTCCCTTACGAAACGTTTTTGTCTGTCTTCTGTCTTGTTCTTTATTACAAACAAAAGATGTATCTGTAACCCAGACCTGTTTACACAGGAAAAATACCACAAACATGTCTTCTTTTATAAACGTCACATAAAAGGTTTCAACTGCCGTGTGCTAAACAATACTGATTTAACCCGCTTAACCTGTCTTCTGATCCCTATACGTGATGCAGTTTAATTAATTTTTTTATTTATTTTTTTTTTTTTTTGGCATCGTATTGGTCATGCTTTTTTCAAGCATCCCTTTTAGTGAGCATGAATTGACTTAACAGTATAATTTCGTTATTTTGGGACTACACTATTTCATAGAGTCGTCTAGATTTCCGGCTTTTATTGCTGGCGATTTGGTGGGTTAGATTCCCTGACGTTGTTCAGCCTTAACTAGAAACTGTTCGAACTAAGAAAGTTTTATCCGAAAATTGAGAAATACATTTCAAATTCACTTTATAAACGACACAAAAAAATTTGCCGTCGTTTTAATTTACTTGTAAACTTTTCATTAATATATGTTAGGTTCTAAAAATCACGGTTTTGACATTAACCAATGTTAAAACAATTTATTTCAGAACTGTCAATATTTTGATTGAGGTTTACGCCATACCTAAGGTTATTTCAATCATATGCCAGCGCTATAGGGCGACGAAACCACCTCCGATATTATTGACAAAAAACGAAGACTATATAGGAAAACCACAGAAGTAATACAATAACATTATTAAAACATATCAATTTCGTGTTACCCGTTATCTCCAAGAGCTCCATAGCAACAGGAAGCGCCCTCCAACCCTCCAATCAATCAATCAATCCTTTATTATTATGTTAATAATGCGTTATTTACAAAACAAGATAGTCTTTTAATCAGCATGGCAAATAGAGATTCTAAAAAAGTTTGTTTGATTGGTATTTTACGCCGTGTGCAATAGTATATTACATATATGGCGGCGGTGTAGTCCAACAATAATTGACACCAGTACAACAAAGCAATGAGGAGTGTTTTGATAATGTTGGAAGGATAATCTTTATCCAGTGCTATTCAGTAAAGACAGCATTGGTGCACTCTAAACAAACTGCCCCTAGCCAGAGGGGGGCCAATTTAGGTAATGGAAAGAAAGCCACTTCTCTTATCAATACAGACTTGAGAGCAGACAAGAATATGCAAATTTAAAAACGTGATACGACAGCAAATCCGATAAATAGAGCCCTAATATCAATAGAACCTCGTTGCGATAATGGACAGAAAGTGTTCCAAGATAATGAATAAACACACTCTAATAAGAACAGAGTGCATTGGAAGAACAATTGACTAGGAACAGAGAATAGCATGGATGAACATCCGACGGAAAATACAAACGTTGTAAACATATATTTATTGCAGTCTGGTGTTTTTATATATTTTCTTCCTTTGACATTAATTTTAAAAAATACATAAGAATTAAATAAGACAAAAGCTATTGTGAGCCACATGACCAATGCAGACACTTTGTACTGTTTATTTGGTTTGCTCTCTGGCTAAGGCTTTAAGGTGCACGATTGGCTTTTAGTAAGTTTAGCGCTAGTTAGACGATATTTATAGCATATGTGTGAAATTTTATTAATTTTGCATAAACAATCCTTCCAAACAAGGAATTTGATGTGAAAGATATCTTTCTCTGTAGACAATATATCTGCAAAATAGCATTGCTAGATGTATGCTAGTTAGCAGCTAAATAGCGTTAAAAGGAAATATTCTCAAAGCAGACAATATATTGGCTAAATAGCATTGGTAGATTTGCGCTAGATAGCAGCTAAATAGCGTTCCTGGTAAATAGTACGCTTTTACATTTATTTTCACAGTAGACAATATATTTGCTAAATAGCATTGCTACATTTGCATTAGATAGCAGCTAAACAGCGTTCCTATCAAATAGTCTGCTTTGACATTTATTTTCAGAGAAGACAATATATCTGCTAAATAGCATTGCTAGATTTGCAACTACATTGGCTTCTAATGGCAATATTGACAAACTTCTTATTTCGGTGGGTTAAATCCAGTTTTCCAGTGTAACAACGTTTGTCAAAATTTCCAGATGATATGTTTTTGGTGAATGAGAAATGAAATATTTCTTGGGCGTTTTTCTGCTTTTGTCAGTAGAGAAATGCAAAACGTACTAAGCTTTATTATTTATTCTAGGTAAAACATCACGTGGCATTGGAAATAACACCACATTTTGGGAAGTTTGCTAGATTCAAGCTAGCGCGAAGCGAACAATGCTTAATATCAGATATATTGTCTTTTGAGAAATTGAAAGTCGTCTGGACTTTGAAAAATTTGCTATTTAGATGCAAGCTAGCGCGAAACTAGCAATGGTAAATATCAGATATATTGTCTTCTGAGAAATTGGAAGTCGTCTGGACTTTGGGAAAGTTTGCAATTTAGATGCAAGCTAGCGCGAAACTAGCAATGCTAAATATCAGATATATTGTCTTCTGAGAAGTTGAAAGTCGTCGGGAAAGTAAGCTATTTAGGTGAAGCGAGCTTGAAACTATTAATGCTAAATTACAGCTATATTGTCTACCTAGAATCTGACAATCTTCGTGGATCATTTGGCCAAGAATCTAGCAACTTGTATAGAAAATAGCAAACCTATCTGTTTATATTGTCAAAATTTCCAAATAGCGTAATGTTAATCAAAAGGAAGGAAATAAGTTTACAGGAGAAAAGCCAATCGTGCACCTAACGCGGCTAAGGGCAGTTTGTTTGAAGAGTAGCAATGCGGTCTTGGCTTAGCACTGGAGGAAACTTAACTTTCCTGCGTTATAGAAACGTTTCACATCCTGGTTGTGCTTGTGTCAATTATTGTTTGGAATACATCACCGTCATATAAAGTGAAATACCTTAAGCATGGCGTTAAACATCAATAAATAAATCAGTCTTAATGTTCTGTATTTTGATGCTTGAATATATGTTTTGGGAATTTTGGAAACAAACAGCCATCGCTGTACCCAACCAACTTGATTTATCTTGTTCTTTAAAACAATAGTTAAAAGCAATAATCTATAGCCGTTTGCTTGAAGCAATTGAAAAGTAAATGAAAGGACAAACAGCCATCGGTATCTTCAACTTCAATATGTCTACAGCAACACATTTGTTAATACAATACTTAAAGGCAGAACACTATAGCTGTATAGAGTAATTGACAATGAAAAAGAAGATCGGACTAATTGGTACTAGTATTTAGCACAGGTGACACCATAACATAATCTAAACAACCGTGCGTAGATATTTCATTTTAGAGTGAATGAATTCTAACCTATGATAAGTATAAATTAATAGACACCTAGCTGTGTAAGTCAGAAGAAACATTCCAATGGTGCTTTAAACCGGCTTAGCGACCTTGATTGACTTCAGATCGATACTATGAGAAGCACTGGTCGTATTCACAATGGAAGTCCTTCGTCTATTTTGCGTATCTACACCAAGATGTTTGATTCATCTACACCCCTGTGCCAGTGTGATTACTTTTAAGGTATACACTAAGCCGTCGTTTAGGGTCAGAGAGAGCAAGACACTGGAATATTTTACAGCGCGGATCGATATAAGAATAGTTAAACCTATTAATAATTTAGCATACCAAATTGAATACAAATATCCATCGTTTCTCAATGATTTTGAAGTCAGTCTGTGGGTAGCAGTTAGCTGTTCGCCAGTGACCATCTCTAATGGTATAAACTACCACCGACACCACTGGCAACACACAAAATCATTACTGGATATATAGAGCACAATACAAAGACATCACGTACGTATCAGCTTCCTGTTTCGCTATATAGCTCATTCATAGCAACATGAAACTCCCTTCAACCACCCGCGAGACCATTTGCACGAGTTTACTTAAGTGTCAGCTGTGTTTATTACCCTGGTAAAATGGAATGGCTCGAGGTGTCTTTATCATTTACTCAGAACTAATACCATTTACTCAGAACTAAAATCAAGCTATCAGCAAACTAGCAGTTGTACCGTTTAGTCGTGGTCGTAACAATCTTCGTATCGCCAGTATTGGAACAATAAACCCAGAAAGATGTTACGTTTAGAGATTAGTACTGACTTTGATAAATATGGCGTGGATAAGACTGGCAGTTTATCCCCTAAGAGGCCACACCGCACCTGTTTGAGACGTGTTTATCACCTGGGTTAAACATACGCAAGCAGACAACACTTGCTGACTGACTGGTTGATGTTTAACGCCGAGTTCCTATGTGTTTCATTTACAGGACGGTGGTGCAGGTCTCTTCAGTACAAAGTACCTACACTAACACTACCATAAAACGTCCATTAAGGTGCATTAACTTGCTTTATTATCATGTACCAAGCAAAACATCACGTGACTTTAGAGATAACACGTTGACTGACTACCTATACATGACAGTAATGCGAGAAGGTATGAGAAAAGTCAATCGTTCACCTAACTCAAAATGTCGCAAAACCTTATTGAGTAAAGCTATGTTTAGTATTCTTAAATAAAGGCGATATTTGTGAAGATTTCACCTGTTGTACAAACTTTATTACACACAATCTTTTGGTACAAGTATGTAACCGCGATGATATCAGAGGCTGTTCACTTTTTGTTCAACTATCATAACTGTTTTAAACGAAAAGACAGCTTTTATTTACATCGACTATAGATAAAATGTTACTTTTAGTTTTAAAAAGAAATCTTTACTTCAGTTTTGAAAAGTTTCTTACAGCTGGGTAATTGTTTGGTGCACGATTGGCTTTTCTCATACCTTCTCGCGTTATTTGGCTTGTACAGGCAGTCAGTCAACGTGTTATCTCTAAAGGCACGTGATGTTTTGCCTAGAATAAATGATAATAAAGCCAGTAGCGTACCTTAATGGGTAATTGACATTCACAGATTCACTGCTCCATGACAGTCACCATAGCCCTGTCGCTTGTCACACATGTCGGAACATCCCTCAGTCATTTTCGTAATTTTCGCACCGTAAATAATCTCAGGCGATGGTTCATTTTTATTACATCATTTGATCTACTTTTTTTATTATTTTATTACTTAGAAGACAACATTTGTATCATTTGCAACAAGTCCTACATAAGAAAGGAATCGTGTTTTGTTCAAATCTGTGGATTACTTTGGTCCATGTCCATACATGCGCACAATACATCCAGCTGTTTAACTTAACACGTTTTGTGTAATAGTGTTGCTTCCATTCACCTGCCACATAACTGTACCGGTGCGGGAATTGTCAACATCCCGACATACTTGCCCCATTGAATTTCAATGTCGCCTTCGTCGGAATTGTAATCCCAATCAATTTCCCAAACCTACGTCATTTGCCAGTAGCACACTTATTAACAGCTGCTCATGCTCGGGTTTAGACCGGTTGTTGTTTCCGCTCATTGAAAATGTCAGAAATCATTTCTTTTTGTATTTTATTGTTAACGTCCGACTCTATAGAACTTAAATATAATATTTGCCAATATTTAAAATTGGAAAGATATATATGTTTATAAAATGATAAATTGACAACATTTGACAGTTTATGGCAAAATTGGAGTTCTTCTTGTCATGTACATTTAGCTGCCTAAAAATACTTCTATCAATAACGATAATTCATTCAGCCTAAAATGAAATGTCTATCTGTGTTTATTTATTTATTACTTATTTAAATGCATTATGCTTTATGAAATGTGGAAATCAAGTACATTAATTTTTTTTTAAAACAAATATTCAACTCTATGTTATAAACTGTTGGTCCTTAAATCAAAGGAAATAATTTTTTCATTGTATTTGTTGGCCACACTTTGCTGATATTTGTATGGGCTAAAAGCCTTATCTTAATACTTAACACTTAATACTTTCCCAACCGCATTATTTAGCGATTTCTTTTTTACGGATCAATATGGAACTGGACTAATCTGCCCATTAATATCACAGAATATTATTATCTTAATTGCTTTGAACTGTAGCTTATTCGGTTGTTTG
>JAVFBW010193247.1:0-10214 GCA_034783835.1 Mopalia ciliata
AGGAACCAAAATGTTACCTGCAAAACTAGACCATGTAGGGAAGCTTTGAATAAAATATTAATGTGATTGAAGCAGCAATTTCTGAGAAAAGTCTTTTAAAATAATCTAAAAGAGGGGATAATCAGCGAAAAGAGCTGGAATCTCCCCTTGAAATCTCGAGGTAGGTCCACGAATATCGTTTAGAATGATATAGTTGTTCGGGAACATCGTGGATGACCAGAGCGAGGGTAAAGTTTCGAAATACAAACGTGGTTATTGAAGGCTAATCTCTAAATAGAATCTGTATAGGTCAATCGATCATTATAACGTTGTTTCTATTAAAATGACCTATTTTTGATGTATTTTGGCAAATAAAAATCTGTTAAGTGAAAAAAACTATATCATTCTCAACAAACAATTACAGAAAAAACAAGGCGTAAAACAGATCAGCTTTGTGTTGCCCCTCAGCCTTGAGAGCACCAAAGCAACCAGAAGTTCCCTCCATCCAATCACAGCATTTATTGGTTTTAACCGCTTCGGTAAAATCAAAATGGGATTTCCAAAAATCCGAAAACCCGTCCATGCAACACTTTTATATTAATTTTTCAAAAATTTAGAAATGCGTTAAAGTGGGATTGTTTCTATGACAATGTATTAAGCGAAGGTCCTTCACTTTGTGTCAGTGTAACGTATATAGTGGATGGTATAGGGTGTACAGGTGTACAAAGTTCATCTTGTCATATACTTAATAATGGAGATAATGTAGATAACCCATATATTTACTTATGATAAGATGATTAGAACAAAGTGTTTAAAATGGCATACTCACACAATCAATACAATAAAAGCTTTTTTTCTTTTTTTGGGGGTTATGTAATATTATTCAGAGCTCACAGATATTGGTAAAGCTTGGACATTATGGGTGTTACATATAAGGGGGTAACACAAGGTGGGTAAAGCAATTGACATTCGGAAATAATACATGAAGAACGATATAAAACAATCACTATGTAAATTTACATGAATAATTAGTTAGTTAGATAGCTTGTGAGTAAATAGAATTAGAGAGAGAAAAAGCCTAAAAAGATGATCGTTTTAGTACTATATGGCGCCATTATAGTTCTATACAAATACTTACAGCGAATAGCAATGATTTCAATGACATTTAATAGAGACTGCTTGACACTCACCCTTTGGTATTATTTACAAGTGCTTGGGCGCGTAAACAGTTCTTCCAACAAAACATAACTTTGGCTCTGAGTTTTTATGGCTGTAAGTGTTGAAAAGAGGTGCAGGAGGAAAATCTGCTCGGTGTACACCCTATGCTACATACAGCTTGCATCACAGTAAACCCCATACAAAACTCTCACCATTGCAGGAGCCACATTACGTGACTCCCTCATATGAATGTGGTCAACAGAGGACATGAACCTTTGGACAGTACATCGAAGGTGTATCGTTAACCGGCCTGCAAACCACTGAACACGGCAGTATTCCGACAATGAACTGTGTTTAAGCCCTTTTTATTTCGGATACAAATTTGTCGATTTAACTAGATCTATGTAGTATAAACATTTACAAACAAAACAATCTTCATTAAAATAATCTAAAATATAATGTTTGTACAACACTCGGGGATGTAAGTTATTATTTGAACAGGATATAGATTAACAATATTTTCTAAAAAATAAAGATAATTTATTTCGATATTCTTTAATTGTATGGAGTGCCATGATCGAGGTGTAGTCTCAAAGTATTGAAGACTGAAAGAACATTTGTGTACAGCTTAGTATGTTAAGAGCTAAATTATACACATATCACCTATCTACTCGTGTATGATAAAGTAACACTGTTCAGGTAATAATAAACATTAAAATGGGATATGTTTTCTTTCCAATCGTCGAGAGCCACGGTTGTATGGCATGACTCGAGCTGCCTGGCTTCCGACAATTTTACAAACATTGGACCCCTGGTATATTTGATGATCATCGCACTTGGGAGAGAAGCAAGAGGGATGTGTGGACCAGGAACATGCACTTCCCGGGGGGAACAGTGTGGACCACTCTTGTACGGAGGGCCTACTGGATGCCTGGTATCTGTGGTGGTCATCAACTAGTAAGCATGGTTGTATTCTTGGTGAAGGTAATGCCCGACTGTATTTGTTCGCCAGTGTGCTGAAGGTATTCTCAACTCTGGAGGCCACCAGCAGAACGTTCTCCCGACTGCGGTTTTTAAACAGGTTTATATCTGGGTAAAAGTACACAGCAAGGCGGTGGTTGAACAGACATCTAAGCAGACGTTCAGTCATGCTTAATATACGCGCAGCTATGAAGTTGTGTTGCCATAGTAAAGACAGATGATACTGCTCACACTCCCAAAACAGCAAATTCTACAATAGAACCAAACCTTCGTCATGAAATGATAATGATATCAGGGACAAAATATTTTCTTTATAGTTTAATATTCTTTGGAGAGTTTGTCCCTTTGACCATTTAAAGCCTGTATATTTCGTAGAAACAAATATTCGGATAGAATGTTTATTTTATTAGTTCGATTTAACTCATAGCTGCAAATGTTGTCGAAAACGTTTTCTTGTTTCCAAATATAACTTTAATAAAATTATTTGCACTGAACAGGGATAATGCGTCATTCAGACAGCTGAGTGATGTGCGCGGAGGAAGATTGAAGAAGAAACGTTTTGTAAACAGTACAATGTGGTCTATAATTTGAGTTCGGTTCCCGGTGCTGTACCACTTTTGTGGCAATGTTGTTTTTGTGGCATCGTTGCACGGTTTTTTTTTTTTTTTTTTTTTTGGTGGAGGGGGGGTATACGGAAACTCGTTTGGTTGGTAATACTACATTGTAGCTGTAGTCATGAAGTGTCAGCTATCAAGGGCTTGTGTATTGCCCTACTCTGTAGGCCTACTTGTGGTCCTGCTACGATGTAGCCGGAGCTCAGGGTTTCTTTTCTCTTTAAGTTTTGTTTATGTGTTCACTGTCTGATACATCTGTTAAGCTCATTAAACCACACCATTCATATAAATTTGGACTTCATCGTCATTCCGTCCCTTAGTACTCCGCGACAATGAAGACATCGATTAACCAGAGACCTTTTTCATGACAAAAAATTTGATTCATTTAGTTAATCATGCAATTTAATCCATACATTATTAAACAATACTTGTTTAAGTTAACAGAAAAGGGGTCCTGATGATTCCAGATTTCCACTTCCATGAGTCTGTCAGAAATTCATCAGAATGTTATCATGGTTCTGCTTGCAGTTCATTAGAACAGTAATTTGTCTGTAATACCAAAGGCCTATAATTTGTTGACTCGTATGTTTTTTAAAACATAAACTTAATTGTGTCTGGGAATTCCTCTGACAACGATTGTGATGCTCTCATTGGGAAACCCACCTTAAGATGATACGAGGTAAGGGTGCTTCCTTCCCCTTTGAAACACCATATGTCTTGAAGTAGACGTTTCATAATTCGATGACATTTTCTACGCACACCTCCGTCAGCATCAATACGAGACATCAGGACTTTTTCACATTCCACAAAGGACAGCGTCCAGATATCGTCCTTCTTCGCCACGATAGATATCCCTTTACTTTTAATTTCTGCTATTTTAGTATTTGCTGGCCATAGTTTATTACGTTGGGGCCATTTCACCCAGGAATCAAAAGGTAAACGTACTGGACACATGACCATTAAATCCACACTCACCGGACGCTGACTGTGGTCTGACTGTAGATATACAGTCAAAGTAGTTGGTGACTGGCTTTCGGGACTAACCGCAACAAAACCTAATTGTCATTTAAAAGAGAAAACCTTAATATAGTTATTTTAAAAATAAAATACTGCAGGTTTAAGGATATGGTTTTTCGTTATATTGAAATGTTTCATATTTAAGGTAATTTTAAAATCCTCAACTATCTATGAAATGGCTTAAATTTCTGACACACAGGAAAGTTACTGTAATTTGAAAGCATTTAAGATTAAATAAGATTATAGTTGTGTGACTGCTTAAAAACAAACAATTTCGTTGTGGATCCTATCAGATCTTTGCGATAAGGTCGGCTTAATTATATAGTTCCTGATTTCGTTTAATACCAGTCATCTTCCATGATATGCTTGAAACCCTCTCTCTCGCTAAGGAATATATATAATAAGGATAGTTTTCCTACCTACTCTCACAAGGAATAAGGTTCAAGTTCAACTGGTGCTCAAAAAACGGATAACACAAACTTAAACGGTCTGTTGTTAAATATGCGTTTTGTGTTTGGCCCGCGTTGTTTTAGTAGTAGAGAGAGGGTAGCTCAGGTCACAATTGCTATTACATAATAAGGAAGGGTTATGCGTTATCAAGTACTAATTCTTTGGTACTTAAATAGTAGCCTGGTGCTTCTTTACATACAAAGAAGAAATGTACGTTATTCACAACTAAGGAGCGACACCTTAGAACATGATCAGTAAGGGCTATGTGAAGTTACCGGCTGCTATGTTGGGTTGGAGCGGGGCACAAAGGTGGGGAATCCTGGTGGGAATCCCTGAGTGTGTCAAGTGTGTTGCGTGATGGCGTCCTAAGGAGCGGATGGTTAGCACCTTAGAACATGATAAATATAAGGGCTATGCGTTACTGAGTACTACTGTGTGGGGAGAACAGCGCCCTCCACATGCCGTCACCGGCTGTACATAATGGTTGTAGGTCTGGTCGTTAACTTGGTTGCATAGAAAGGGCACGCACATCTGATATACGTGCACGGATAATGGGGGTGTACGGATAATGGGGGTCTTGAGTCGGCGGTTTCTAAAAGGGTTGATGCGTTGAATTAATTCTATACCTGGGGGTGGCGGAATATAGACAGTGTAAATGACAGCGCCGGACGTCAAGTCATGCTAAGCAATGATTTTGACGTTGATTTCGGTGTAAACATGTCTCCTGGCGTTATAAAGTGGTCGTCACATAATTGACATGAGTTATATCCCTTAGCTACACATCACCAACATAGCGGACACACCGTCACAGCATGTCAGGAGTGGCACTGGGCTCGATGACATGAATTTGGGGAGGAGAGGGTTTAATTTTTGGGTTGTTGTAGGTGGTCTTCCCGTGATGCTTGTGTCCTGAGATGTGGGTCATTTGGGCTAGCATTTCCTATCACACCACAAGGAAGCGTTGTTACTTATCATGTAGTGCGAAGCGGATGGGTAACAACACATGAGTGACTAGGGCAAGGTTGACACTAGGCCTAATATGGGATGGTGCGGGTGTCATTTCGTGATGCTTTGTGCGCCATTGTTGGGAAATCAAGGACAAATGGGCTAGCATTTGCTATGACAAATTGTTTGTTAGTTATCATGTAGTGAGAAGTGAATAGGTTAGTGGTCTCACTTCGCTACACATCACCAGCATGACCGACACAGACTGTCCCTCCCGGCCGAGTTTCTCTTTCACGGCTACACCGCACCGGACAGCGGCCGCGTACGGCGGCAGCGAACTGCAGCGTCGATGATTGAATCACACGGCATTGTCAGTCGCCTTTCTGGTCTTCGTTGTCGGCTATCTGTATGGGGTACACCACAGGGAACACTGGATCGAAGAGCTCCTTTCTCACCCCTACATCTTAACTTAAGGCTTCCCCCGATGGGATCCCCAACAAATAATGCTTCATGACTTTTCGGTGTATAGGATCTGGCACCATCGACGCCGCATGAATACACAGAAAGTCGTCGTCGCGGTGTTGTGACGCTGCAGAACGCCACAGAACGCCATTGTGACGGCGTCCTGTCGCCACACGACGCCTTGTAGAACGCCGTTCGACGCCGCCATGAGGCTATGTGTGCGGTGCGACCGAGAAAGAGACCCTCACCCAAGAGGGACAGACACCCTATGACAGCACGCATGCTGTGACGGTGTGTCCGCCATGTTGGTGATGTGTAGCGAAGGGAGATCACTCTTAGTGTCATTGCTGTGACCCCATAGCACCCTGTGTTAAGTCTTGTCACATCTCAACAACTCTTGCAAGAGTCCGCTGCGAGCAAAGCATTACAGGAAGATATCCACAATACTCCATTCTAGCACTAGGGTCAATCCTTACTTATTCATAAGAGGAGGTAATCGTGACTCCACGGCAACCCATTTCAAATCTCGTCAACTCTCGCGATAGTTCACGGCGCGGAAAGCATTACAAGAAGACACCCATGCCACCCCATGACAGCACTAGGGTCAAACCTTCCTTTTATAGCCATGCCGACATCATGCAACACACTTGACCGACACTCATGGATGCCTATAACAGGATTCCCCCCGCCCCCCCCCCCCCTCCCTTCCCCCTGGGTGTCTCGCACTAACCAATGAGGTGCAACCGGTGCCTCTTCGTAGTACTGAATAACGCACATTTCTTCTTTGTATGTAATAAATTATTAGTATTTTAAATAGTAGCCGGGTGCAAAAACCACACGCGGCTAATATTTATGATTTTAACAATTAATACTTGATAACGAATAACCCTTCCATACCATATAATAGCAAATGCAGCCTGACTTGCTCTTTCTATACTACTCACGTGTAATAACTTTAAATGCGACGTGAAAGCCCAGTTTCCTGTTGCATTTTCTAATCAGTGAAAAACGTATTCGAAAATGAGTCATAATGTGTTTGTCCATGGAGCCGCATTCTAGCTGGAGTGATGATAAAACGCGATACTTTGACGGATCGAGACTAATATGCAATTTTAACTACATTTAAATACCTAACATATGAATACATGTTACTATACCTTTAAAGCTGAGATCAGAAATGGCCTGTAACACTAACTGTCGGAATATGTTTCGAGTCTTGCTTGGAATTACGAAATGCGTGGACATCATATCCTCATGTTGTTGAATCAGGGCAACGTTCTTTGTAAGCTGCAACGCAGTTTCTTCAGGTGGTTGTGTTTGCATCTCTTTCACCAGGGATAGTAATGCTCGATGAATTCCACTTGGATTTACCCAATGGAGGTTTGACAGGGAAACAACAGGAACTGTAAAATCAAATTCATCGAACCTGTTGACTTTCAATCTCTGGAAGGCGGATCCTGCATGAACACTGTTTTCCAGATTGCCAAACCTAGGATCCAATTCGTGGACTCTCTTTAAAATGTTCTGGACAATAGGTAAAATAATAAGCTTGATTTGCTTAGAGTGTGACTTCTGTATGGTTACTTCATCGTCGAAGTATCTGTTCAGCAAATCCTCCATGATTAAGGACACCGGTAGCACTAGTAGATGAATCCGCTATCAGCAGTGTTAAATAGCACAACGTGCTGTCTGTCAGCCGATATATTGTGACGTATTGTGTTATAAGGGAATTCCGCTTTCGGTTTCGGAACTCATTTTAATACTCGAATTATTCAGCGCAAAGATAGCTTAACAAATAAAGCTGATTTGTGAGACATCCATAAAGTCAGACTTTGTCCGACTCAGACTAAGGTCTGAGAATCTTTGATCGGCTATTCGCTATTTGTACTTTGTTGTTATAATATAAAATTATCAGCCGGATCACAGCGATATCAAGCCTATACAAATTATCTCCCGTATAATAGCCAAGAGGTGTAGGTATACAGTATAAAGTATAAAGTAAAACAAGTTAATAGGGATTTCAGTAATACTTTGATTTGCGCCTTTTTTCGCAGTGTTGATTTTATATCCATTTTACATAAAATAACACAGATATATGATCTATCGATGCTATATAAAACTAGCACTATATAAATAATAAGAACATTGATTTCATAGTTGCAGCGGTTCCGTGCAGAAGCCATTTTAAAGCTGCACAGGCTGTAAACATCATTTCAAGATTTAGGCCTACAAGATAAGTTAACTTCCGTAATCTATTCGTTTGTTGAAGATAATCTGCTTTTTGATATCGTGTTTGTTGCATCGATTGTTTGTACTTTATAAATGTTTACTAATTTTTACGTTTTATTAGCTTTCGCTACCGCATTTTTCATTTTCTGAAAGCTATATCAACAAAAATAAAAATGTTTAATAAAACTGAAAGATTATTTTCTTTTGATGGTAGAATACAGTTATTTATTCCTACTGATGTTAAACACAATGATAAAGGCATTCGTGAAAGGTAGGTTTAACATCAATTAAAGCTTATAGTCACTCAATAATTATCACCAAAGTGAAGTTTATAGTGATACAAGCATACATGGGCTGTCCGTTTATAACCAAAGTGAAGTTTATAGTGATATAAGCATATTCCGACTGTCAGTTTATTACCAAATTAAAGTTCGTAGCGATACAAGCATCAAAAGACTGTCTGTTTATAACCAAAGTGAAGTTTATAGTGATATAAGCATCCAGACCCTGTCTCTTTATCACATAAGTGAAGTTTATAGTGATATAAACATATTTTGACTGTCAGTTTATTAACAAATTAAAGTTCATAGTGATACAACCATCCGTGGACTGTCTGTTTATCACCAAAGTGAAGGTTATAGTGATATAAGCATATTTTGACTGTCAGTTTATTAACAAATTAAAGTTCATAGTGATACAACCATCCGTAGACTGTCAGTATATCACTAAAGTGAAGCGCATAGTGATACAAGTATCCGTAGACTGTCAGTATACCACCAAAGGGAAGCGGATAGTGATAAAAGTATCCGGAGACTGTCAGTATACCACCAAAGTGAAGCGCATAGTGATATAAGTATCCGTAGACTGTCAGTATATCACCAAAGGGAAGCGCATAGTGATATAAGTATCCGTAGACCGTCAGTATATCACCAAAGTGAAGCGCATATTGATAGAAGCACCCGTAGACTGTCAGTATATCACCAAAGTGAAGCGCATAGTGATACAAGCATCGTAAAGTTTAGCAGGGCCAGCCATATAAGCGACTGAGCTACAGCGGCGTACTGCAGAACGGTTCTGAATTTTCTTTCAACTAAAGGCGGAGGATCTTCCTATTTCGGCAGTACTGGATGGCTGGTTATTTAAGATTTGGACGTGTCCATTTCACTGCATGATCTACGCCACGGCCTTTCAGTAAACAAAACACAAAATGAAAGCAAACAAACAACTATGCCAAAAAACAAACCAAAAAAGGGACGAAAAGGAAGGAACCAACGCACACAATAATTTAAAAGCAACAAAACTCAGAGTATGCAACATACAGACTAATGCCAATTGAAGTGACAATCATCCAAACAGTTATAAATAGGTACATAAAAGAACAAACATATGCACAGACATAATACAAAACAGACTACATCATAGCTTTAAAACTTTTACAATTATGACATGGAATAACATATACCACAAAGAGTATAAATGCATATAAAAACCTATGAGTACTGGTAACAAAATTGAGAACACAACTAAACACAGCTTGTGGTTTTCTTATGGTCTCAAAAAAGTATGGCATATCTGGTTTGTAGACATCTGCAGAGATAAGCTTATTGTAGAATATATTTCTTTTCCGAACAACCGTATACATTGGAATAAATAGTGCTCGATATTTTCTTCAAATTTATAAACGTCACAGAGACCAGATTAGTGTATATTGAATCTGTACAGGCAACCATATAGTGGTAGATGGACTGACATTAGTATATGATAAAGAACTTCAGTCCACTTCGAAGAAAATGTCAAAACAGGGGAGGTAACCGAAGGTTTATACTAAAATTAAAACCTAGCGTTGTCAAGGGACTCCCATATGTGTTGTCAAATAGTTTAAAATAATGGTTTAACTTTATTAATGCCTTCATGATTGCCTACAAAAGATGTAATTTTTGATTGAAATAATTAATTATCATGCTACAAAATTGGTTTAGTTACGCGTATTGGTATTTAAAATGTTGTTTAAATTTGGTGTTTATCCTTGAGAATTATGTTCTAACGGTCTTTGTCCAGTTGATGGGCCAATTGCTAAACCATGAACATAGTCTATCAAAGCTATACTTCAGTGTTCATTTCCAGGTGAAAAAATGTTAAGCCTGGGATTACAATGTACATGTGTATGTTGTAATCCCAAGTTAAGCGAATTTCTAAATGCCAAGGAAACTCAAGGATGCAATTAATGTAGTGTGTACAATGCTCAAGATGTACTTGGAGTCTTAGGTTGCACTTATTAGGCGCATTCGACTCAACGTTTTCCTTTTGTTTAGAATTTTGATCGACTAGTACATTCGTGAAGTTTCGTTAACTTTGTTGAGTACAATCCCCTTCCCCCCC